>JARQOC010000003.1:19663503-19708895 GCA_033576535.1 Allobates femoralis
AGGTGCAAGGACTCCGTATCCTATCACCTGTCGGTATTCCAGGTACACCAGTAAAAGGACAGAGGAACCAACAAACCATGAGTCTGTCTGTTGCCATCCTGCACCCTACACCCTTGCTACATGCACTGCTGTGGCACCCTGGTTGGGGCACCACAAGAACTCTTAGGACACAAATGGAAAGTACACAGAAAGCAGACCTCACTACTAAAACACCTTTAACACCCCTTTTCACCCCAGGCCTCTAGGGGGAGCTCCACTGGTTACTTTAAGCCAGTTCCCCCTATATATACGGGTCCTGGAGGGAGAAACAGTGGAGTGTGCAGTCACTTTAGAACTGTGAACAGCTAGGAGAGCTGACCTGGTACTGGAGCTACACTTTAGCCCATACCAGCACACCCGGGAAAGTGAGGGACCCTCGCAACAAGGGTCATCAGGACAGAAGGCAAATACCTTGCAGGGTCAGAGGAGTAACTTCAACTCACCCTAACAATCCGGTCACTGTGTCCGAGCTTCAGGAGCTATAACGCCGGCTGCAGAGAAACCAGCACCCCACCAAGGGAGTTTAGCTCCCTGGACACCTGAAGCACTGCCAGATGAGAGCCCGGGACTGGGCAGGCCTGTCCAACAACCCCTTTATAGTGCCCTAAGTGCAGAAAACTCGGGTGTATCACTCGCACCATATTGTGTCATTCCGGTCCGGTGGTATTTTATATCCACCAGACCGTTCCAGAACCGTGTATATACGGAAGCCTACACCACTACTTGCGGTGGAAACTCCAGGAGTGTCTACCTCATCACCCGGTTGAGTGTACCTGTTGCCATCAGTAAAAGGTACAGAAAAGACTTTATGTGTCCGTGCATCTATTCTGGAGTGATATTTACAACAGCAGAGCTGCCGTATTCCACCTAGTGCAACTCCTGGCCCCGGGGACTACTGCTCATCCTGTGGGGAGCATTCCATCTAGCTGCCGCACATCCCCCGGAGGCCCTAGCAGCGCCGGTGCCATCACCGGACTCCCACAGGTGGCGTCACGACAATAAGACTTTATCCTCATCCTTTTATCCCTTTTGATCTGACCACCGGGCCCCACAGTCTCAGGCGCGGAACCGTGACGAGGGAATCATCGCCTGAGACGTGAGCATCCGGCAATGGTGAGTCACTGCCCCGGGGTTCCGCTCTGCCCGTGGGGAGCCTCTCCATTCCAGCTGCTTGTCCATCATCCCCGGAAGTTCTGCAGCAGCGGTGGCCACTAATAGCCACAAACCACAGGTGACGTCACAAATAACTTTCCCTATTATCACTCCCCCTCCTTTCCTAGCAAGCCAAGAACTCCCTTTACAACTGAACCCAGGGTCATGGAAGCCGGGTCTCGACCCCTGTGACACCCCAGAAGTGTTAACAGCTCAGTTTCGAGTACCCCACGGCCCTGGGGTGCGACACAGACACCCACAAAAGCACCCAACACACCCAATCCCGGGGACGGTGGGTGGACCCGATAGGTGGAGGGCCCAGGTAGTCAGCAGGACAGTGGTGAGAGAGGTGGAGGGTGGGAAGTTAGTAGGGAAGCAGTCAGGAATTAGGAGAGTAGATAAAAGAGAAAAACAACAGGAAGTAAGCAGTCAGTCAGAATGTGGGAGCAGTAGAAGGAGAAGGACCCAGAGGACTTGAGCGGAGATGAGGCTTGTCCCAGAACAGCAGACTGCAGTGAGGCAGAGGGAGCCCTAGGGGCGGGGCAGTGTGCGATCCACCGGAGGCCACGAAATCTAGAGGAGCTGTGGCCAACACTCAACACATCCACCAAGAAGATAGTGTGGCGCCCCTGCGACCAGTAGGCCACATAGGGAACTGCAGCCAGGTAAGATAGGAAGACAGTTGCACCACAACACCCTCAAAGACATCCCACAGCACCCAACCCGAAGCCCGGGACTCTAGGCGGGCAAGGGGTGGTGGGTTTAGAGAACAGTGGGTGGGACAGCATGTAGGTCAGGTGACAGATGGTAGAAATAGGGAAGGGGATTAGGAAGGAGTCAGTAGGCCGGAGTGAGCAGAGCTGAAAAGACCAGAAGTAGGCCGAGGTAGGCTGAGCAGTAAAGAACAGAAGCACACGTCCTGCAGCAGTGGGGTGAATGGAGCGCAGAATCCGAAGTGCCAGTGAAACCACGGAGAGAAAGCCTATCCAGCACCCCAGGAGTGTGAGGAAAGAGAGGACCAGCAGTACTGGGTCTTAGAAACACAGATGAGACGACCAACTGCAGTAGCCTTCTGTATGGAACCTGAGTCACAGAGTCAGAAGGCAGCCTGATAGAGCCTTGGAAGGAAAGGACTATTGGAGGCTAGGCTAGTAGCAGAGTGTCGGCTCTGAAGGGGACCGATGATTCACCCGGTTTCTCCAGATTTACCGACGGGGAGCTCTAACTCCAGGTTGGAGTTTCCTACCCAAAGGACAGGCAGCTAAGTGGCGACCACGAGGACCCACAGGGTTCGAGCTACCGCTAAACTGTCCGGAGACACACACATATCAAGCAGAGAGAATAAAGCCTGGAAAGGACAGAGAAAGAGTGAGGGGTCACAGAGAGGAACAACCTGGCTGCAGGGAGTAGAAAGGAACCCAGAGGGGAACGCTTGTAACCCCGTGTAAAGAACTGTAACTGAACTGCTGTACCAAGAGAATTGCAAAGTAAACACGGTGAACCCTGCCTCTGACTCCCTTGCATGATTATCCGTGAATGATTCTTTCCAGCAGGACTGCAGAGAGATCCCACCTGGAGAGCCACAGCCTGTCAGCTCCGTACACTGAATGAAGGAAGGCTGCAGCAGCAGTAGAGTAAGTGAACTGTGCCTATTTCAAACCTACACCATGCACCTTAACATCACTGCCCCGGGGAACCAAGTTCAATCCGCGGAGAACTATTCCATCTACAGCTGCTTTAACATCATCCCCGGAGGTTCTGCAGCAGCGGTGGTCCCATTACTGACCACAAGCCGTGGGTGGCGTCACGACAAACATTTATCCCTTGTACATATTCCCCTTTTACTTGTGTGGGCCCGGGACACGGTCTGGACCAGGACCTCCGTGACATCCCCCCAGCAGCGACCCGGTCCGGTACCGAGTACCCCGTTCCAGTGGGCTCGACAATAGCTGTACTAGGGTCAGGCGACACGGCCGGTCACCCGATAGGAACCATGGCTGCTGGATTGGGGTGTGGAGCCCACTGGGAAGGGGTACTCGGTATCGGACCGGAGTATCACGGGGGTTATCACGGCGATCTTGGTCCGAACCATGTCCCGAGCCCACAAGTAAAAGGGGTTATTTACAGGGATTGTCGTGACGCCACCCACGGGTTGTGGTCAATGGGGACCACCACTGCTGCTTGCTTTTGCCAGGACGGATGGTGCTGCAGCCGGATGGATGAGCCCGCCGTGAGTCGGGCTGCTCCTGACAGGGTATATAACAGTCTAACATTCAAGGACACAAACACTGGAGACTCTGGCAGGATTCACCGAGTTTTACTCAAGTTCTTCACAGTACAGTTCACGCAGAGTTTACTCATTGCCGGTACCCCTCCGGCAGTCAAGCCTTCCCTCCAGTGTTATCCCCTCGTTCTGACTCCTTTCAGGCCCTTCTTCCTCTAATTCTTCCTGCGTGCTGTATGACAGGTCGCCTGGGCTCTTATTTGGCTTCCCCCTATGTATGGGTACGTAAGCTCTGAGCCCTATATGCCACTGTGTCTCATAGCACTGTGTTAGGAAAGCAGACCTGGAATCTGCACCTCCCCTCTGGGATGTCTGTGATCTGGGCTTGAAGCTCCACTTACCTCAGAGCCAGCGCTCTGGTATTGGCCTAGCCTCCAGTGTCCCTGCTGTGCTAAGGATCCACCAGGCCCTGTCCTACCCGTGTGACTTCTGCACCAGAAGGGACTCTCCTCCTCAAAGTCTTCCTTTAGCCATGCTGTCGTTTTCCTTCCTGGCCCAGCTATACTGGCCTAGTCCTGGTCTTTACTGCTCGGCACCCTCTGGCCTACTACTTACTACTTCCTGGTTTCTCCCTTTTATCCCAGTGCTGTCATCTTGATTACGTCCCACCCACTTCCCTCTAAACCCTACCACCCCTTGCCCGTCTAGAGTTCCGGGCTCCGGGTTGGGTGTTGTATTCTTTGGGTGTGTTTTGGGGTGCTTTTGTATAAGCTGACTACCCTCTGCTTGACTGCAGTACCCTCTTGTGGCCACCCTGGTCACAGGGGTGCCACAGGGGCACTGTGTGTGGCGGCGCGAGCAAGAGTCAGGTGAGCAGGCAACTCTGAGAGAGAACAACCTGAGAAGGAAGGAACACAAAGGGGGTGTCCTGTACAAAACATCCTGGTTGTGTGGCGCCCCGCAACGAGTGCGTCACAGGAGGGTACTGCACCCCTGACCGTAGGTACAGTATTCTCCTTCTCAGTGATGAGTGGGTTAACTCCAGAGCTCCATACACCACATACAACACCGGAGACAGAGGACCAATAGGGTCCTGGTGGGAGGAGTGTGAGATGTTGAGTGTGGGGAAAGAAAGAACAAAAAGTTAGAACGTGGGAGAGACAAGTGCAAGGCAGACGTCAGAACCACCATCACAGATCTAACAGGGAGGGCACCGGGAAGTGGTGACCCAGACAGAAAGGGGCCAAGTACCAGTAACCAAGTACCAGTAACCAAGTAACGGGTCCAAAACACCCGCGCCCAGTCCAACCGGAGACCGGTTCCGAGACAGCATAGAAGTCCAGCTCTGTACTGTAAACCGGAGTGATAGGAGGCTTCACAGGAGCACATCACGCCTAACACCATCACCGCGGCTGTGCCGGAGGGGTACCCACCATTGGGGTTCAGGGGACCCAATAGGAGTTGCAAGGCCACCGGCTCGGGTCCTCACTAAAGGCTCCCCAGTATCCTGGTCCGACACATGAGAGCAAGCGAAGAGTAACTAGGGACAGTAAGCTATAGAAAGACACAGTGGAGCTTTGGAGAGACACCATCCGTCACTGGGACCACCCGGTCCGTTACCTGAAGGTTTATACAGTGTCATGTGTGTGCCCGTTAACCTGCAAGAACACCAGTAAAGCCTCATGCAGAGGAGCATTGTGTCTGCGTATTCCTTTTGAACTGTTACCTTACTACGATTCACTACACTAGCTGAGCTGCCGTATTCCACCAAGGTAGCCATCGACTCCGGGGAAAATAGCTCATCCTGTCGGGAGCAATTCCATCCAGCTGCCGCACATCCCCCGGAGGTCCTAGCAGCGCCGGTGCCATCACCGGACACCCACAGGTGGCGTCACGAGACAGACTTTACTTCCTAACCTAAACCGTGCATTTGACCACTGGGCCCGCGCAGCCTCGGCACCGAACCGTGACCTTAGCCCAGCACCTGAGACCTGAGCACCCGGCAACGGTGAGTCAGTTGCTGTGAACTATCCGAACTGCAATTGAACCAGAACTGTACCCTGTGGTGCTAGCAGAGTCAAAGCTGAGTAAACCGGGTTTGGAACTCCGAACTGTGTGTGAGACTGTTCATTTTCCACCTGAGGAGCGGTAGACCGATAAGCCGCATAGGCTGCAGGGACCTGCCCGTGAGACGATCCGATCCCTCCCTCCAGCCAGAATAGCCCCGCTGGCCCTTCAGCACCAAGCCCTCTACACCAGATACCCCGGGGATCTGTTCCACCCGTGGGGAGCGAAGCCATCATAGCTGCCCATCCATCGTCCCCGGACCGCAGCGTCGGCCATTAATAGCCAAACACCACGGGTGGTGTCACGACAACAACCCCTATATCCCTTTCAATCCCCTATTCCATGAACTTCCACCTCTCCCTCCCCTTTTATTGACTGCTCCGGGGTCACAGACCTAGTCACGCCTCCGTGACATCCCATCCCCAGACGACATCGTCCAGGGGGACCCGCTTCCGAGTACCCCACAGCCCCCACGGGTCGTGTCAATTGCTCTGCAGCATTTTGTCATGTCTCAGGCTTCTCACATTGTGCACCTGATATTAATGTCGCTCTTCTCCCCAGGTTTCTCCACAAGGTCATACACAGTGTCATCATCTTTCTTTTTTTTATCAGTGAATCATCTTCTCTTTGTGGCGCCCCTGTGATCAGGGTGGCCACATAGGGAACTGCAGCCAGGCAGGAAGATAGACAGTTTGTGCAACAAACACCCTCACAGCACACATACTTACAGGAGCACAGCACCCAACCCGGAGCCCGGTCTCTAGGCAGGCAAGGGGTGGTGGGGTTTAGAGGAAAGTGGGTGGGAAGGAATGTAGATCAGGTGACAGAGAGCACAAAAGGAGGAAAAGAGGAGGAAGGAGTTAGTAGGCCAGAGTGAGCCGAGCAGACAGACAGTGACACATCCCGGTGGGATTGGGCTCCCTGGAGATGCAGAATCCACAGAGACACTGTTCCATGGAGAGAAAGCTCGTCCATAGCCGGCATCCCAGGGGAGTGTGAGGACAGAGACCGGACCAGTATTACTGGGTCCGAGGAACACAGCAGCACCAACCAACTACCGGCGGAGTAGTTTTCCCTGATTGTACTGGAATCACACGGGTTAGAAGGAGCCTGGTAATCCTTTGGAAGACAGGGTTACTGCAGGCTAGGCAAACACCAGAGTGTCGGCTCTGAGGGGGACTGAAGTTTCACACCGGCTTCCCAGACAAACCAACGGGGAGCTTTAATACCAAGTTGGAGTTCCTACTACCAGGGTTGGAGGCACAGCAGCAACCACGAGGACCCGGCTTACCGCCCGCACACACTTATGGGGAAGCTACATACAAGGGGCCGAGCTGCCGCCATACAACCTGCAGAAAGAACAGAGAGAGGGAGAGAATAACCTGAAGGGACATTAGAAGGAGTGAGGGGTCTCAGAGCGAAGGCCTGGCTGCAAAGGGTTAAGTGTTACCGGAAATAACTGCACTGTGAATTGTGTTGAGAACTGTATCGTCACTTGTGTGACTTTGAAGAACTTGAATGTAAACCCGGTGAACCCTGCTTCAGTGTCCGTGTCTGATTCCAGGTATACAGAACTGAATTGTACTTCTTACCCTGTCAGGAGCAGCTCGACCAACAGTGGGCTCATCCACCCAGCTGCAGCCCAATCATCCCTCCATCCTCTTGGCAGAACTACACTGCAGCGGTGGTCCCCACATTGACCACAACCCGTGGGTGGCGTCACGACGAACTTATCCTTGTAAATACCCCTTTACTTGTGAGAACCCAGGACACGGTCCGGACCAGGACCGCCGTGACATCCCCAGCAGTACCCGGTCCGGTACCGAGTACCCCGTCCCAGTGGGCTCCACATCCTCACAGTCCGGGCTCTGGCTCCTCTTTCTCTTCACAATCTGGGCTCTGGCTCCTCTTTCTCTTCACCATCCGGACAATGGCTCCTCTTTCTCTTCACAGTCCGGGCTCTGGCTCCTCTTTCTCTTCACAGTCCGGGCTCTGGCTCCTCTTTCTCTTCACAGTCCGGGCTATGGCTCCTCTTTCTCTTCATAGTCTGGGCTCTGGCTCCTCTTTCTCTTCACAGTCCAGACTCAGACACCTCTTTCTCCTCACAGTCCGGACTTGAGATCCTCTTTCTCCTCACAGTTCAGACTCGGGCTCCTCTTTCTCTTCACAGTCCAGGCTCTGGCTCCTCTTTCTCCTCACAGTCCGGACTTGGGCTCCTCTTTCTCTTCACAGTCCGGGCTCTAGCTCCTCTTTCTCTTCACAGTCCGGGCTCTGGCTCCTCTTTATCTTCGTAGTACAGGCTCTGGCTCCTCTTTATCTTCACAGTCCTAGTAGGGAGTAGTTCAGAAATGCTTCAGGCACATGTGTATTTAATATGGTTCTGCTTTCAATGCATTAAGGAGGCCGTAATGGCACAGCGTATATAAAAAACATAGAGTAGAACTGCCCCATCTGAGAATGCCGTGACGTGGAGGAGTAGCTCAAAGAATTGATCAATTGTTTGCTAAATGTCTCAGTTTAAAGTACAGTTAGAAATTAATATGTGCATATGCACTTTTTGTATTGCGTGCTAACCACAGGCAGCGCTGGCTTCTTGGCTTTTTTATTTACTATAATACTGCGCCTATATACAAGAACATAAATACTATAATACTGCTCCATTTGTACAAGAATATAACTACTATAATACTGCCCCTATGTACAAGAATATAACTACTATAATACTGCCCCTTATGTACAAGAATATAACTACTATAATACTGCTCCTATACACAAGAATATAACTACTATAATACTGCCCCTATATACAAGAATATACCTACTATAATACTGCCCCTATGTACAAGAATATAACTACTATTATACTGCCCCTATATACAAGAATATAACTACTATAATACTGCTCCTATGTACAAGAATATAACTACTATAATACTGCCCCCTATATACAAGAATATAACTACTATAATACTGCTCCTATGTACAAGAATATAAATACTATAATACTGCCCCCTATATACAAAAATATAACTACTATAATACTGCCCCTATATACAGGAATATAAATACTATAATACTGCTTCTATATACAAGAATATAATTACTATAATAGCTGCCTATGTACAAGAATATAACTACTATAATACTGCCCCTTATGTACAAGAATATATCTACTATAATACTGCCCCCTATATACAAGAATATAACTACTATAATACTGCTCCTATGTACAAGAAAATAACTACTATAATACTGCCCCTATGTACAAGAATATAACTACTATAATACTGCCCCTATATACAAGAATATAACTACTATAATACTGCCCCTATATACAAGAATATAACTACTATAATACTGCTCCTATATACAAGAATATAACTACTATAATACTGCCCCTATATACAAGAATATAACTACTATAATACTGCTCCTATGTACAAGAATATAACTACTATAATACTGCTCCTATGTACAGGAATATAACTACTATAATACTGCCTCTATATACAGGAATATAACTACTATAATACTGCTTCCATATACAAGAATATAATTACTATAATACTGCTCCTATGTACTAGAATATAACTACTATAATACTATTCCCTATATACAAACATATAACTACTATAATACTGCACCCTATATACAAGAATATACTATAATATTGCTCCTATATACAAGAATATAACTATATAATACTGCCTACTATGTACAAGAATATAACTACTATAATATTGCTCCTATATACAAGAATATAACTACTATAATACTGCCCCTATATAAAAGAATATAACTACTATAATACTGCTCCCTATATACAAGAATATAACTACTATAATACTGCCCCTTTGTACAAGAATATAACTACTATAATACTGCTCCTAAATACAAGAATATATCTACTATAATACTGCCTCTCTGTACATGAATATAACTACTATAATACTTCTACGTACAAGAATGTAACTATTATAATACTGCCCTCTATGTACAAGAACATAAATACTATAATACTGCTCCATTTGTACAAGAATATAACTACTATAATACTGCCCCTATGTACAAGAATATAACTAATATAATACTGCCCCTTATGTACAAGAATGTAACTACTATAATACTGCTCCTATACACAAGAATATAACTACTATAATACTGCCCCCTATATACAAGAATATAACTACTATAATACTGCTCCTGTGTACAAGAATATAACTACTATAATACTGCCCCCTATATACAAGAATATAACTACTATAATACTGCCCCCTATATACAAGAAGATAACTACTATAATACTGCTCCTATGTACAAGAATATAACTACTATAATACTGCTCCTATATACAAGAATATAACTACTATAATACTGCCCCCTATATACAAGAATATAACTACTATAATACTGCTCCTATGTACAAGAATATAACTACTATAATACTGCTCCTATGTACAAGAATATAACTACTATAATACTGCTCCTATACACAAGAATATAGCTACTATAATACTGCCCCCTATATACAAGAATATAACTACTATAATACTGCTCCTATGTACAAGAATATAACTACTATAATACTGCCCCCTATATACAAGAATATAACTACTATAATACTGCCCCCTATATACAAGAATATAACTACTATAATACTGCTCCTATGTACAAAAATATAACTACTATAATACTGCCCCTAAATACAAGAATATAACTACTATAATACTGCTCCTATATACAAGAATATAACTAATATAATACTGCCCCTATGTACAAGACTATAACTACTATAATACTGCCCCTATGTACAAGAATATAACTACTATAATATTGCTCCTATATACAAGAATATAACTACTATAATACTGCCCCTATGTACAAGAATATAACTACTATAATACTGCTCCTATACACAAGAATATAACTACTATAATACTGCCCCCTATATACAAGAATATAACTACTATAATACTGCTCCTATGTACAAGAATATAACTACTATAATACTGCCCCTATATACAAGAATAGAACTACTATAATACTGCTCCTATATACAAGAATATAACTACTATAATACTGCTCCTATGTACAAGAATATAACTACTGTAATACTGCTCCTATACACAAGAATATAACTACTACTAGTAAAAAGGCCCGATGCAATTGCATCGGGAGCGCGGTGAAATGAATTGTGTGTATACAGGCGGGTGAGTGGCTAGCAGAGTATATATGGGGCTCTGTGGGTAGCAGACTATACAGGCGGGTCTGTGGGTAGCAGAGTATACAGACTGCTCTGAGGGTATCAGATTATACAGGCGGCTCTCTGGGTAGAAAAGTATACAGGCGGCTCTGTGGGTAGCAGAGTATACAGGCGGGTTTGTGGTTAGCAGATTATACAGGCGGCTCTGTGTGTAGCAGAGTATAGAGAAGGCTCTGTGGGTAGCAGAGTATAGAGGCGGCTGTGTGGGTAGCAGAATATAGAAACGGCTCTGTGGGTAGCAGAGAATACAGGCGGGTCTGTGGGTAGGAGAGTATACAGGCGGCTCTGTGGGTAGCAGAGTATAGAGGCGGCTCTGTGGGTAGCAGAGTATAGAGGCAGCTCTGTGGGTAGCAGAGTATACAGGCGGCTGTGTGGGTAGGAGAGTATAGAGGCGGCTCTGTGGGTGTCAGAGTATAGAGGGGGCTTTGTGGATAGCAGAGTATGATGTGGCGGGAGGCTGGAGGAGTGAGGGGAGCAGAGGCTGGAGGGGTGAGGAGAGCAGAGGCTGGAGTGGTGAGGAGAGGTCCAGATGGAGGGGTGAGGAGAGGTCTGGCTGGAGGGGTGAGGAGAGATGCGGCTGGAGGGGTGACATCACCGCTCGGCGACAGGACGTGGCTGCGTGCTGGGGCTGGTCGCAGCCCCAGTCACACGGCATTGTCCTCTGCGGTGGGTTGGGTGATGCAGAGAGGGATCAGTTCTTGCCCTCAGGTCACACATGTGACCTGAGCGGAAGGAGCGGATTGGGCGGTGTGTGGTAAAGACAGGACGGTCATCCGATTGGTCTAGGACGCCAAGTCCTGGGCAATGGGATGGGCATCCTGTGTGTACAACACAGCGGCCAATCCGCTTGCAGGGGCAGGCAATGGGAGTGAGCGGGGCGTGTCAGGCTTTGCAGGCTGACATGGTCCGCTCACTCCCATTGGCTGTTGGCGGCCACAGGACTACGTCCCTGGCTCCCGGAACCCGGCCACAGCCCGTAGACCGCTACTCCACCAGCATGGCGACATTGAGAGCCCAGCGGTCAGAGAGTGGCGAGGGGCGGAAGGCTCTGGCGGCATCCGGGCAGCATGGACCTCGCGGAGGGCGCGCGAGGGCGGTGGCGATGGTGCGGGGCCGACGGTTGGCAGGATGGCAGCGGTGTCAGGTAGTGCGGCTGAGGATGGAGGAGGGTGAGAGGCTGGAGGAGGCTGTGAGGCTGGAGGAGGCTGTGAGGATGGGGAGGCTGTGAGGCTGGAGGAGGGTGTGAGGCTGGAGGAGGATGTGAGGCTGGAGGAGGCTGTGAGGATGGGGAGGCTGGAGGAGGCTGTGAGGCTGTAGGAGGCTGTGAGGATGGGGAGGCTGTGAAGCTGGAGGAGGCTGTGAGGCTGGAGGAGGCTGTGAGGATGGGGAGGCTGTGAGGCTGGAGGAGGCTGTGAGGCTGGAGGAGGCTGTGAGGATGGGGAGGCTATGAGGCTGGAGGAGGATGTGAGGCTGGAGGAGACTGTGAGGCTGGAGGAGGCAGTGAGGATGGGGAGGCTGTGAGGCTGGAGGAGGCTGTGAGGCTGGAGGAGGCTGTGAGGATGGGGAGGGTGTGAGGCTGGAGGAGGGTGTGAGGCTGGAGGAGGATGTGAGGCTGGAGGAGGCTGTGAGGATGGGGAGGCTGGAAGAGGCTGTGAGGCTGTAGGAGGCTGTGAGGATGGGGAGGCTGTGAGGCTGGAGGAGGCTGTGAGGCTGGAGGAGGCTGTGAGGATGGGGAGGCTGTGAGGCTGGAGGAGGCTGTGAGGCTGGAGAAGGCTGTGAGGATGGGGAGGCTATGAGGCTAGAGGAGGATGTGAGGCTGGAGGAGACTGTGAGGCTGGAGGAGGCAGTGAGGATGGGGAGGCTGTGAGGCTGGAGGAGGCTGTGAGGCTGGAGGAGGCTGTGAGGATGGGGAGGCTGTGAGGCTGGAGGAGGCTGTGAGGCTGGAGGAGGCTGTGAGGCTGGAGGAGGATGTGAGTCTGGAGGAGGCTGTGAGGATGGGGAGGCTGTGAGGCGGCAGTGAGGCTGGAGGAGGCAGTGAGGCTGGAGGAGGCTGTGAGGCTGGAGGAGGCTGTGAGGCTGGAGGAGGATGTGAGGCTGGAGGAGGCTGTGAGGCTGGAGGAGGATGTGAGGCTGGAGGAGGCTGTGAGGCTGGAGGAGGCTGTGATGATGGGGAGGCTGTGAGGCTGGAGGAGGCTGTGAGGCTGGAGGAGGCTGTGAGGCTGGAGGAGGCTGTGAGGATGGGGAGGCTGTGAGGCTGGAGGAGGCTGTGAGGCTGGAGGAGGCTGTGAGGATGGGGAGGCTATGAGGCTAGAGGAGGATGTGAGGCTGGAGGAGACTGTGAGGCTGGAGGAGGCAGTGAGGATGGGGAGGCTGTGAGGCTGGAGGAGGCTGTGAGGCTGGAGGAGGCTGTGAGGATGGGGAGGCTGTGAGGCTGGAGGAGGCTGTGAGGCTGGAGGAGGCTGTGAGGCTGGAGGAGGATGTGAGGCTGGAGGAGGCTGTGAGGATGGGGAGGCTGTGAGGCGGCAGTGAGGCTGGAGGAGGCAGTGAGGCTGGAGGAGGCTGTGAGGCTGGAGGAGGCTGTGAGGCTGGAGGAGGATGTGAGGCTGGAGGAGGATGTGAGGCTGGAGGAGGCTGTGAGGCTGGAGGAGGATGTGAGGCTGGAGGAGGCTGTGATGATGGGGAGGCTGTGAGGCTGGAGGAGGCTGTGAGGATGGGGAGGCTGTGATGCTGGAGGAGGCTGTGAGGCTGGAGGAAGCTGTGAGGCTGGAGGAGGATGTGAGGCTGGAGGAGGCTGTGAGGATGGGGAGGCTGTGAGGCGGCAGTGAGGCTGGAGGAGGCAGTGAGGCTGGAGGAGGCTGTGAGGCTGGAGGAGGATGTGAGGCTGGAGGAGGATGTGAGGCTGGAGGAGGCTGTGATGATGGGGAGGCTGTGAGGCTGGAGGAGGCTGTGAGGCTGGAGAAGGATGTGAGGCTGGAGGAGGATGTGAGGCTGGAGGAGGCTGTGAGGATGGGGAGGCCGTGAGGCTGGAGGAGGCTGTGAGGCTGGAGGAGGCTGTGAGGATGGGGAGGCTGTGAGGCTGGAGGAGGCTGTGAGGATGGGGAGGCTGTGAGGCTGGAGGAGGCTGTGAGGCTGGAGGAGGATGTGAGGCTGGAGGAGGCTGTGAGGATGGGGAGGCTGTGAGGCTGGAGGAGGCAGTGAGGCTGGAGGAGGGTGTGAGGCTGGAGGAGGCTGTGAGGCTGGAGGAGGATGTGAGGCTGGAGGAGGCTGTGAGGCTGGAGGAGGCTGTGAGGATGGGGAGGCTGTGAGGCTAGAGGAGGCTGTGAGGCTGGAGGAGGCAGTGAGGCTGGAGGAGGCAGTGAGGATGGGGAGGCTGTGAGGCTGGAGGAGGCTGTGAGGATGGGGAGGCTGTGAGGCTGGAGGAGGCTGTGAGGCTGGAGGAGGATGTGAGGCTGGAGGAGGATGTGAGGCTGGAGGAGGCTGTGAGGATGTAGCGCAGAGGCTGGACAGGGGAGGCTGGAGCGCAGAGTCTCGACAGGGGAGGCTGGAGCACAGAGGCTGGACAGGGGAGGCTGGAGCGCAGAGGCTGGACAGGGGAGGCTGGAGCTAAGAGGCTGGACAGGGGAGGCTGGAGCTAAGAGGCTGGACAGGGGAGGCTGGAGCGCAGAGGCTGGACAGGGGAGGCTGGAGCGCAGAGGCTGGACAGGGGAGGCTGGAGCGCAGAGGCTGGACAGGGGAGGCTGGGGCGCAGAGGCTGGACAGGGGAGGCTGGAGCGCAGAGGCTGGACAGGGGAGGCTGGAGCGGAGAGGCTGGACAGGGGAGGCTGGAGCGCAGAGGCTGGACAGGGGAGGCTGGAGCGCAGAGGCTGGACAGGGGAGGCTGGAGCTAAGAGGCTGGACAGGGGAGGCTGGAGCTAAGAGGCTGGACAGGGGAGGCTGGAGCTCAGAGGCTGGACAGGGGAGGCTGGAGCGCAGAGGCTGGACAGGGGAGGCTGGAGCGCAGAGGCTGGACAGGGGAGGCTGGAGCGCAGAGGCTGGACAGGGGAGGCTGGAGCGCAGAGGCTGGACAAGGGAGGCTGGAGCACAGAGGCTGGACAGGGGAGGCTGGAGCACAGAGGCTGGAGCTAAGAGGCTGGAGCGCAGAGGCTGGAGCGCAGAGGCTGGAGCTAAGAGGCTGGAGGGCAGAGAAGCGTGTGGGGGTGCAGAGTCACCGCGGCCGCCGCGCGTCTGCTGTAGGAGGAGAGGAGGGGAGGAGGCGCGCGGCGGCTGGCTGGCAGCACGGGTACCCCGAGTGGGTGCGGGGCCCCCCAAGTGGCGGGCAATGCCCCCCCCCCCCCGGTATCTAGCTACTGGCTGGAGGGCAGAGGGTGGAGGGAAGAGGCTGGAGGGCACACAGAACTTCCGAGATCGTAACGTTTCTGTGCCGGTGCCTGTAGCCGGGCGGCGCCCGGCTACCCTGCACTGGATGATGTCACCACCACAGCCGGAGGCCATCACGGAAGTACCCTTCGGGTTTTCCGGAAGTGGCCTTCGGCTTTTATATTATAGAAAGAAGATAATACTGCTCCTATGTACAATAATATAACTATTATAATACTGCCCCTATGTACAAGAATATAACTACTATAATACTGCTCCTACTGTATGTACAAGAATATAACTACTATAATACTGTCCCCTGTGTACAAGAATATAACTACTATAATACTGCTCTTATATACAAGAATATAACTAATATAATACTGCCCCTATGTACAAGAATATAACTACTATAATACTGCTCCTATGTACAAGAATATAACTACTATAATACTGCCCCTATGTACAAGAATATAACTACTATAATACTGCTCCTATGTACAAGAATACAACTACTATAATACTACTCCTATGTACAAGAATATAACTACTACTAGATGGCAGCCCGATTCTAAAAAATCGGGTAGTCTAGAATCCATGTATAGTTTATTTACTAATAGTTAGGGTAGTGCGGTGAAATTAATTGTGTGTATACAGGCGGCTCTGTGGGTAGCAGGGTATATGGTGGCTCACTGGCTAGCACTGCACGCGCTGAGATTAGTCAGCGCAGCGGCGTGGGCAGAGTGGTCAGCGCAGCGGCGTGGGCAGAGTTGTCAGCGCAGCGTCGTGGGCAGAGTGGTCAGCGCATAAACACACATACACACACACACTCCGCTATACTTACCACCGACCCTGCGTCTTCTCCGGCGCCTGGATCCTGAGTCAACATGTGGCCAACCCAGGACGGCTGGAGGGGTCAGAGGACGGCTGGAGGGGTCAGAGGACGGCTGGAGGGGGCAAAGGACCGCTGGAGGCTGGAGAGGGCAGAGGACGGCTGGAGGCTGGAGAGGGCAGAGGACGGCTGGAGGCTGGAGAGGGCAGAGGACGGCTGGAGGCTGGAGAGGGCAGAGGACGGCTGGAGGCTGGAGAGGGCAGAGGACGGCTGGAGGCTGGAGAGGGCAGAGGACGGCTGGAGGCTGGAGAGGGCAGAGGACGGCTGGAGGCTGGAGAGGGCAGAGGACGGCTGGAGGCTGGAGAGGGCAGAGGACGGCTGGAGGCTGGAGAGGGCAGAGGACAGCTGGAGACTGGAGAGGGCAGAGGACGGCTGGAGGCTGGAGAGGGCAGAGGACGGCTGGAGGCTGGAGAGGGCAGAGGACGGCTGGAGAGGGCAGAGGGAGGCTGGAAAGGGCAGAGGGAGGCTGGAGAGGGCAGAGGGAGGCTGGAGAGGGCAGAGGACGGCTGGAGGGGTCAGAGGACGGCTGGAGGGGTCAGAGGAGGGCTGTAGGCTGGAGGGGGCAGAGGAGGGCTGGAGGCGGCAGAGGACGGCTGGAGGCTGGAGAGGGCAGAGGACGGCTGGAGAGGGCAGAGGACGGCTGGAGAGGGCAGAGGACGGCTGGAGAGGGCAGAGGACGGCTGGAGAGGGCAGAGGACGGCTGGAGAGGGCAGAGGACGGCTGGAGGCTGGAGAGGGCAGAGGACGGCTGGAGGCTGGAGAGGGCAGAGGACGGCTGGAGGCTGGAGAGGGCAGAGGAGGGCTGGAGGGGGCAGAGGAGGGCTGTAGGCTGGAGGGGGCAGAGGAGGGCTGGAGGCGGCAGAGGACGGCTGGAGGCTGGAGAGGGCAGAGGACGGCTGGAGAGGGCAGAGGACGGCTGGAGAGGGCAGAGGACGGCTGGAGAGGGCAGAGGACAGCTGGAGAGGGCAGAGGACGGCTGGAGAGGGCAGAGGACGGCTGGAGAGGGCAGAGGACGGCTGGAGAGGGCAGAGGACGGCTGGAGAGGGCAGAGGACGGCTGGAGGCTGGAGAGGGCAGAGGACGGCTGGAGGCTGGAGAGGGCAGAGGACGGCTGGAGGCTGGAGAGGGCAGAGGACGGCTGGAGGCTGGAGAGGGCAGAGGACGTCTGGAGGCTGGAGAGGGCAGAGGACGGCTGGAGGGGGCAGAGGACGGCTGGAGGGGGCAGGGGACGGCTGGAGGGGGCAGGGGACGGCTGGAGGGGGCAGGGGACGGCTGGAGGGGGCAGGGGACGGCTGGATGGGGCAGGGGACGGCTGGAGGGGGCAGGGGACGGCTGGAGGCGGCAGAGGACGGCTGGAGGCGGCAGAGGACGGCTGGAGGCAGCAGAGGACGGCTGGAGGCGGCAGAGGACGGCTGGAGGCGGCAGAGGACGGGTGGAGGCGGCAGAGGACGGGTGGAGGGGGCAGAGGACGGGTGGAGGAGGCAGAGGAGGGCTGGAGGGGTCCGAGGGAGGCACACAGGCTGGAGGGGTCAGAGGGAGGCACACAGGCTGGAGGGGTCAGAGGGAGGCACACAGGCTGGAGGGGTCAGAGGGAGGCACACAGGCTGGAGGGGTCAGAGGGAGGCACACAGGCTGGAGGGGTCAGAGGGAGGCACACAGGCTGGAGGGTCCGAGGGAGGCACACAGGCTGGAGGGGTCGAGGGAGGCACACAGGCTGGAGGGGTCCGAGGGAGGCACACAGCCTGGAGGGGTCAGAGGGAGGCACACAGGCTGGAGGGGTGAGAGGGAGGCACACAGGCTGGAGGGGTGAGAGGGAGGCACACAGGCTGGAGGGGTCAGAGGGAGGCACACAGGCTGGAGGGGTCAGAGGGAGGCACACAGGCTGGAGGGGTCAGAGGGAGGCACACAGGCTGGAGGGGTCAGAGGGAGGCACACAGGCTGGAGGGGTGAGAGGGAGGCACACAGGCTGGAGGGGTCAGAGGGAGGCACACAGGCTGGAGGGGTCAGAGGGAGGCACACAGGCTGGAGGGGTCAGAGGGAGGCACACAGGCTGGAGGGGTCAGAGGGAGGCACACAGGCTGGAGGACAGAGCAGCGTGTGGGGCTGCAGACTCACCACGGGCCGGCCATCAGGTGTACTGTAGCAGGAGAGGAGGGGCGGGTAGAGCTGCAGGAGAGGAAGTCCCGCCCTCCCTCCTCTGTAGGCAGACAGCAGGGAGCACGGGTATCCCCAGGGTGTGTGTGGGCCCCCGAGGTGGCGGGCAATGGGCCCCCCCTGCCCCCCGGTATGTAGCTACTGGCTGGAGGGCAGAGGGTGGAGGGGAGTGGCTAAAGGGCACACGGAACTTCCGAGATCGGAACGTTCCGTGTGCCGGTGCCTGTAGCTGGGGGGCAGCCCGGCTACAGTGCACTGGATGAGCCTGGGCGAAGACCATCACGGAAGTGGGCGTGGCCTTTTCCGGAAGTGGCCTTCGGGTTTTATATATAAGATAATACTGCTCCTACTGTATGTACAAGAATATAACTACTATAATACTGTCCCCTGTGTACAAGAATATAACTACTATAATACTGCTCTTATATACAAGAATATAACTAATATAATACTGCCCCTATGTACAAGAATATAACTACTATAATACTGCTCCTATATACAAGAATATAACTACTATAATACTGCCCCTATATACAAGAATATAACTACTATAATACTGCTCCTATGTACAAGAATATAACTACTATAATACTACTCCTATGTACAAGAATATAACTACTATAATACTGCTCCTATGTACAAGAATATAACTACTATAATACTTCCCCAATGTACAATATTGTAACTACTATAATACTGCTCCTATGTGCAAGAATATAACTACTATAATACTGCCCCTATGTACAAGAATATAACTACTATAATACTGCCCCTATATACAAGAATATAACTACTATAATACTGACCCTATGTACAAGAATATAACTACTATAATACTGCTCCTATGTACAAGAATATAACTACTATAATACTGCTCCTATGTACAAGAATATAACTACTATAATACTGCCCCCTATATACAAGAATATAACTACTATAATACTGCTCCTATATACAAGAATATAACTACTATAATACTGCTCCTATATACAAGAATATAACTACTATAATACTACTCCTATATACAAGAATATAACTACTATAATACTGCTCCTATATACAAGAATATAACTACTATAATACTGCTCCTATGTACAAGAATATAACTACTATAATACTGCTCCTATGTACAAGAATATAACTACTATAATACTGCCCCTATGTACAAGAATATAACTACTATAATACTGTTCCTATGTACAAGAATATAACTACTATAATACTGCTCCTATATACAAGAATATAACTACTATAATACTGCCCCCTATATACAGGAATATAACTACTATCATACTGCCCCTATATACAAGAATATAACTACTATAATACTGCTCCTATATACAAGAATATAACTACTATAATACTGCCCCTATGTACAGGAATATAACTACTATAAAACTGCCCCTATATACAAGAATATAACTACTATAATACTGCTCCTATGTACAAGAATGTAACTACTATAATATATTATATATATATATAATATATTCTTGTATATAGGGGATATACAAGAATATAACTACTATAATACTGCCCCTATGTACAGGAATATAACTACTATAATACTCCCCTATTATAGAAGTGCTTCCTAATCGATGGCTTTTATATGGTTGTGAACTGCCCCAAAGAGAAAGAAGAGACTGAGACATCACTTGAAGGACCCACGTTCTGCCAAGAGTATCTCGGACGCTTGTTTTAATTAATCATGTAAGCATTTACATAGTAACATAGTTTTTAAGGTTGAAGGAAGACCTTAAGTCCATCTAGTTCACCCCATAGCCTAACATGTTGATCCAGAGAAAGGCAAGAAAACCCATGTGGCAACACTAATGGTACCTTTACAAGCCGCCACGGCAGGCTGGATACATCGCGCTACTTCACGTGCACGAGCACGCTCAAACGGCTACAAACGGTCAACGCACCCTCTTTACACGCCGCCACAAGGTGCGCTACGCCACGCTACATCTATAGCTAGCTACATCGCCGGGTGTCTCAAGTAGCCAGCTGTTGCTCATTTACACACCGCTACAACCAGCTACTATGGGCGGACCTGGTGCAGCAGGGACAGCACATAGGCGTGCTCCAATTGTGGATTACAAGACTTCCGTACGCTGATAGGACGAAGCAATAACATCCTGATTGGGCAGGCAACGCAGGAGGCTGAGTAATACATGACGCTCGAGCGATTGTGTAGTGTGACTCGTCAGCTCCTTTAAATATGCCTCCCTATGCAGCGACTACCAATCGTCATGCAGCAGCTTCCACCAATGATCGGTGATGGGGCGCGGTAACATGGAGCCGAGGTCACGCCTTAGCTACATTGCAGCTACAGCCCCGGGTGTCCAGAGTTCCCTTCCGTTGCCTCTTTACACGCCGATACAGCTCGCTACCATCGGCGATGTTGCCTTAAGTTTATGAGCAGAGACCATAAACAGATGTATCTGTCGCCGGCTGTAGCGTCGCCTCTTCAGACGCCGCTACTACAGGCGATATGGACGCTACAAACTACAATTGTAGCTTGTAGCGCGATGTATCCAGCCTGCCGTGGCGGCGTGTAAAGGTACCATAAAGGTACCTTTACACGCCGCTACAACAGGATGGATACAATCCGCTACAGGCTACAAATGTAGCTTGTAGCGCCAATATAGCCCGTAGTAGCGGCGTGTGAAGACGGGACGCGACAGCCGGCTACAGATACATCTGTTTCCGAGCACTGCTCGAAAACAGATGGCTACAAAGCCGATTGTAGCGAGCTGTATCGGCGTGTAAAGAAGGAACAGAAGGGTTGTTCCTACACCATGCTATGTAGCTGGGGCGTGACACAGGGTCCGGGTTTCCGCGCCCCCTTCAGCGATCATTGGAGGAAGCTCCTGCGTTGCGATTGGTTGTCGCCGCACAGGGCGGCATATTTAAGGACCTGACGAGTTACACTACACAATTGCTCGAGCGTCAAGTATTAATCAGCCTCCTGCGTTGCCTGCCCAATCATGGTATTATTGCTTTGTCCTATCAGCGTACGGACGTCCCGTAATCCACAATTGTAGCACGCCTATGTGCTGTCCCTGCTGCACCAGGTACGCCCATAGTAACTGGTTGTAGCGGTGTGTAAATGAGCTACAGATGGCTACTTGAGACACCCGGCGATGTAGCTAGTTACAGATGTAGCGTAGCGTAGCGCACCTTGTGGCGGCGTCTGAAGAGGGTGCGTTTCCCGTTTGTAACCGTTTGGGCGTGCTCGTGCACGTGAAGTAGCGGATTGTATCCATCCTGTTGTAGCGGCGTGTAAAGGTACCTTAAGGGTACCTTTACACGTCGCAACATTGCATGCAATTTCACTTGCAACTTACTGGTTGCAGTGAAATCATGGACACATTGTTCCCTTTGTACACAGCAACAAAATGGAACAATGTGTCCATGATTTCACTGCAACCAGTAAGTTACAAGTGAAATTGCATGCAATGTTGCGAAGTGTAAGGGTACACTAAAGGGTATGTCACGCGCGTCAATATCGCCTGCACGATCACGGTTGCACGTGACGTTGCAGCGATATTGACGCGTGTGACATACTGAATCAACCAGCGATAAATCGCTGGTTGATGATCGCCAGGTTTTAGAATCTGTTCTAAAACCTGGCGATGGTCGGCAGGTGGACACGCAGCATCGCTGCGTGTGACACCGGGAGTAGCGATATTCCAGCTCCCAGCACCTCTCACAAGCGCTGGGAGCTGGTATCCAAGGTAAACTGCGGGTATCTAGGCAGCGCGCGCTGCCTAGATACCCGCAGTTTACCTTGGAGACCAGCCTGCTCCCACTTCCAGCAGGCTGGCAGCGGGAGCAAGACATCGTGGAAACGATATTTAAATCGTTTCCATGATGTCTCTGGTCCATTGATAGCTGGTGAGTCTGCCTGTGTGACAGCTCACCAGCGATCAGCCATCAATGTCGTCAGCGATCATCTCACTGACGACATTGACTGACGCGTGTGACACCCCCTTAAGGGCCACGTCACACACACAGATATCTGTGCAGATATTGTTCACAGATCTCTGGTTGCAGTGAAATCATGGACACATTGCTCCATCTTGTGGCTGTGTACAAATGGAGCAATCTGTCCATGATTTCACTGCAACCAGAGATCTGTGAACAATATCTGCCCAGATATCTGTGTGTGTGACGTGGCCCTAAGCTCCACATTGGGGAAAACATTCCTTCCTGACTTCACATACGGCAATCAGGCTAGATCCCTGGATCAACGCCCTATCAAAGAATCTACTATATATAACTAGTCTACTATATAATTGTCTAATGTTCTCTGTCAGTCGTGAAAATCGCGCGCCAGACAGACAGAGAATTCAAAGTTCGAATTTTGCGCCAATTTGCAGCCCGGCGATGCATGGATCCGGCCGACGGTGGCCGCAGCGCGCGAGCCAGCTGGGAGATCACCGGCGTCAGCCGGTCAGCTCCCGGTTGGCGAACCGCTGACCAGAGCTCAGCCGTGGCTACCTGTGGCACAGAGGTCCACGGCTCGCCTGCTGGGAGTCATCTCCCGGCTGCTCGCAGCGGTGGTGCCCTTCACGGCATTCAAACCGTGCGCCAAGCCGCAGTACTCTTCTAATTGGTCGCTGCGGCCGCGGCAGCCAATCAGAAGTAGCGGTTTGAATGCCGCTCCTCTGATTGGTTGCCACGTTCAGCGCCGACAAATCAGAGGAGCGGCACGCACCATGCCGCACATTGTATTTGAAATATGGTGCCATGGCGCGTGCCGCTATCCTGATTGGTCGGCGCTGAACGCGGCGGCCAATTAGAGGAGCGGCGCTCACCATGGCGCCATATTTCAAATATACTGAGTACAGTGTATTTGAAATATGGCGCCATGTCGCACGCCGCTATTCTGATTGATCGGTGCTGAACGCGGCGACCAATCAGAGGAGCGGCATTCAAACCGCGCGCCGCTTCTCTCATTGGTCGCCGCATTCAGCGCCGACCAATCAGAATAGCAGTGTGCGCCATGGCACCATATTTCAAATACACTGAGTTCTTTGATTTAAGTGAGTCCTCTCTCTGAGAATTAGTAAAAATGGAGGCTTAGCTGAATCAAAGGAAAGAGTGACAAGGTAGGATGGGACCCATCAGATCTAAAATCACCTTGAAGCTGGTTGATGGGCAAACAGGTATTGACCAATATGTGACCAAGAACCTTAGTTTATAAAGATAAAATATCCAAAAAATACATAGACGATAGACACATAGGTAGGTGATAGATAGATATTGTGTACTCCTTGCATTGTTGTTAAATCTTCATAAATAAACTATATACATATTCTAGAATACCCGATGCGTTAGAATCGGGCCACCATCTAGTAATATTATAGTTTTCAAGAAAGGCATCCAGGCCCTTCTTAAATGTTAGTAGTGACTCCCTCATTACACCATCATGTGGAGAAAGCTCCATAGTCTCACTGCTCTTACAGTAAAGAATCCCTGTCTGTGATTGATTAAACCTTCCTTCCTCCAGACGTAGAGGATGCCCCCTTGTCCCCGTCTCTGTAGAGGATGCCCCCTTGTCCCCGTCTCTGTAGAGGACGCCCCCTTTTCCCCATCTCTGTAGAGGACGCCCCCTTGTCCCTGTCTCTGTAGAGGATGCCCCCTTGTTTCCGTCTCTGTAGACGACGCCCCCTTGTCTCCGTATCTGTAGAGGACGCCCCCTTGTCCCTGTCTCTGTAGAGGATGCCCCCTTGTCCCCGTCTCTGTAGAGGATGCCCCCTTGTCCCCGTCTCTGTAGAGGATGTCCCCTTGTCCCCGTCTGTGTAGTGGACGCCCCCTTGTCCCCGTCTCTGTAGAGGATGCCCCCTTGTTCCCGTCTCTGTATGCAGAGGTCCCCGACTCCAGGCCTCAAGGCCCACCAACAGTGCATGTTTTCAGGATTTCCTTGGCAGTTGACAATTGGAATCACCACCTGTGCAGGAGATTGAATTACCAACTGTCAAATTTCAGAGGAAATAATGAAAACCTGGACCGTTGGTGGGCCTTGAAGACTGGAGTTGGGGACCTCTGCTGTATAGGACGCCCCCTTGTCCCCGTCTCTGCAGTGGATGCCCCCTTGTCCCCGACTCAGGCCTAAGAGTAAAGAGATTATTTAGATCTATAGTATGATATTGACCTAGCTCTGTATGGCGGTATTATGTATCCACTGCATTGTGACATTTGTGCACTGTATGGCGGTATTATTTGAGGTCTGTGGTAGAAATGCCGGACTGTTCTTCACCCAAACGCTTGAAAACTGCGCCAAACTCCCATCTGAGTTCAGAAAACCTTTCCAAACCTTACAGACTTTGTTTTCAAGGTCAAAGAATGAAGGAAATAAACAGATGAAAGAAAAAAGGGAGACATAAAGAAGAGAAGAGGTGCCGGCAAAGGAAGGTGCCTGCTCTGGAGATCCCATATTATTATTATTATTATGGCGGGGGCCCCCCCCGTGTACTGTATACAAAGGTCTGTAGGTCCGGCTCCGCTCAGGTATACAGCACGCAGCAGCAGCGCCCTCTGTCTGCAGGAGGCAACACAACGGCTAATGTGCTGCTAGTACAGTCAGATTTATCACATCCCTATTACTACAATATGAGACACATAACAGATATGTGATCACTCGGTTATACATAGATAGATAGATAGATAGATAGATAGATAGATAGATAGATAGATAGATAGACCAATATCTGCACAATTATCTGTGTGTAACTGGACCTATAGAGAGATTGATGATAATACCCTGTGTGCAGAATTATTAGGCAGGTTGTATTGTAGAGGATTATTTTTATTATTGATCAACAACTCTGTTCTCAATCACCCAAAAGACTCATAAATATCAAAGCTTAATATTTTTGGAAGTTGGAGTGGGGTTTCTTTAGATTTGTCTACCTATGGCGGCCGTCACATGCTACGATGTCTGTAAAGATATCGCTGAAATGTCGCAGATTTTCAGTCGCTCTAACGACGTGGTTGCGTGTGACAGGACGATCTTACAAGCGATAAGTGATCTGATCGTTCATCACAGATATGAGATCCGGACCCCACATCAGACGATGTCGATCATGTGATCTGCTGCATCGTTCTGTGTGACACCACCATAACCATCTCCTTACCGATTTCTCCTATTCACAACATTGACAAGTATCAGTCGCTGGTTGTGTCAACGATGCCTGCACGTAACATCGCTGCTGTGTCCTGAACGTTATCTATACATGTGACACCTCACTAACGATGTGTCCACGAGCCGCACCCCTGACATCGTTATCTATACATGTGACACCTCACTAACGATGTGTCCACGAGCCGCACCCCTGACATCGTTATCTATACATGTGACACCTCACTAACGATGTGTCCACGAGCCGCACCCCTGACATCGCTATCTATACATGTGACACCTCACTAACGATGTGTCCACGAGCCGCACCCCTGACATCGTTATCTATACATGTGACACCTCACTAACGATGTGTCCACGAGCCGCACCCCTGACATCGTTATCTGTACATGTGACACCTCACTAACGATGTGTCCACGAGCCGCACCCCTGACATCGTTATCTATACATGTGACACCTCGCTAACGATGTGTCCACGAGCCGCACCCCTGACATCGTTATCTATACATGTGACACCTCACTAACGATGTGTCCACGAGCCGCACCCCTGACATCGTTATCTATACATGTGACACCTCACTAATGATGTGTCCACGAGCCGCACCCTGACATCGTTATCTATACATGTGACACCTCACTAACGATGTGTCCACGAGCCGCACCCTGACATCGTTATCTATACATGTGACACCTCACTAACGATGTGTCCACGAGCCGCACCCCTGACATCGTTATCTATACATGTGACACCTCACTAATGATGTGTCCACGAGCCGCACCCTGACATCGTTATCTATACATGTGACACCTCACTAACGATGTATCCACGAGCCGCACCCCTGACATCGTTATCTATACATGTGACACCTCACTAACCATGTGTCCACGAGCCGCACCCCTGACATCGTTATCTATACATGTGACACCTCACTAACGATGTGTCCACGAGCCGCACCCCTGACATCGTTATCTATACATGTGACACCTCACTAACGATGTGTCCACGAGCCGCACCCCTGAGATCGTTATCTATACATGTGACACCTCACTAACGATGTGTCCACGAGCCGCACCCTGACATCGTTATCTATACATGTGACACCTCGCTAACGATGTGTCCACGAGCCGCACCCCTGACATCGTTATCTATACATGTGACACCTCACTAACGATGTGTCCACGAGCCGCACCCCTGAGATCGTTATCTATACATGTGACACCTCACTAACGATGTGTCCACGAGCCGCACCCCTGACATCGTTATCTATACATGTGACACCTCACTAATGATGTGTCCACGAGCCACACCCCTGAGATCGTTATCTATACATGTGACACCTCACTAACGATGTGTCCACGAGCCGCACCCTGACATCGTTATCTATACATGTGACACCTCACTAACAATGTGTCCACGAGCCGCACCACTGACATCGTTATCTATACATGTGACACCTCACTAACGATGTGTCCACGAGCCGCACCCCTGACATCGTTATCTATACATGTGACACCTCACTAACGATGTGTCCACGAGCCGCACCACTGACATCGTTATCTATACATGTGACACCTCACTAACGATGTGTCCACGAGCCGCACCCCTGACATCGTTATCTGTACATGTGACACCTCACTAACCATGTCTCCACGAGCCGCACCCCTGACATCGTTATCTGTACATGTGACACCTCACTAACGATGTGTCCACGAGCCGCACCCCTGACATCATTATCTATACATGTGACACCTCACTAACGATGTGTCCACGAGCTGCACCCCTGACATCGTTATCTATACATGTGACACCTCACTAACGATGTGTCCACGAGCCGCACCCCTGACATCGTTATCTATACATGTGACACCTCACTAATGATGTGTCCACGAGCCGCACCCCTGACATCGTTATCTATACATGTGACACCTCACTAACGATGTGTCCACGAGCCGCACCCCTGACATCGTTATCTATACATGTGACACGTCACTAACGATGTGTCCACGAGCCGCACCCCTGACATCGTTATCTATACATGTGACACCTCACTAACGATGTATCCACGAGCCGCACCCCTGACATCGTTATCTATACATGTGACACCTCACTAATGATGTGTCCCGAGCCGCACCCCTGACATCGTTATCTATACATGTGACACCTCACTAACGATGTGTCACGAGCCGCACCCCTGACATCGTTATCTATACATGTGACACCTCACTAATGATGTGTCCACGAGCCGCACCCCTGACATCGTTATCTATACATGTGACACCTCACTAACGATGTGTCCACGAGCCGCACCCCTGACATCGTTATCTATACATGTGACACCTCACTAATGATGTGTCCACGAGCAGCACCCCTGACATCGTTATCTATACATGTGACACCTCACTAACGATGTGTCCACGAGCCGCACCCCTGACATCGTTATCTATACATGTGACACCTCACTAATGATGTGTCCACGAGCCACACCCCTGACATCGTTATCTATACATGTGACACCTCACTAACGATGTGTCCACGAGCCGCACCCCTGACATCATTATCTATACATGTGACACCTCACTAATGATGTGTCCACAAGTGCACACCACTGACATCGTCAACCGCGACAAACCGCGATCTTATGTATAAGATATGGAGTTCCTGGCTCCATGTCTGCACGTAGCACCCTCATCGCCCACAGGTGGTCTGAGGTTGAGATAGTGTCTACCATCTTGAGAGTGGGACAGGGAGGAAAAGGAGGACAGGGATGTCAGCGTTAGGACTCATCAGACCTGAAGTCATCTTGTCGCGGTTGATGAGCAAATAGATATTGTCCTATATATGTACCAAGCACCGCAGAAAATAAAAAAATAAGAATTTGAGTTTTTAAAAAAATTTACTGTGTCCATCGGTTATTACATATATCACACTGAAATATGACTGTGTCCATCAGTTATTACATAGATCACACTGAAATATTACTGTGTCCATCAGTTATTACATAGATCACACTGAAATATTACTGTGTCCATCAGTGATTACATAGATCACACTGAAATATTACTGTGTCCATCAGTTATTACATAGATCACACTGAAATATTACTGTATCCATCAGTTATTACATAGATCACACTGAAATATTACTGTGTCCATCAGTTATTACATAGATCACACTGAAATATTACTGTGTCCATCAGTTATTACATAATCACACTGAAATATTACTGTGTCCATCAGTTATTACATAAATGACACTGAAATATTACTGTTCCATCAGTTATTACATAGATCACACTGAAATATTACTGTATCCATCAGTTATTACATAGATCACACTGAAATATTACTGTGTCCATCAGTTATTACATAGATCACACTGAAATATTACTGTGTCCATCAGTTATTACATAGATCACACTGAAATATTACTGTGTCCATCAGTTATTACATAGATCACACTGAAATATTACTGTGTCCATCAGTCATTACATAGATCACACTGAAATATTACTGTGTCCATCAGTTATTACATAGATCACACTGAAATATTACTGTATCCATCAGTTATTACATAGATCACACTGAAATATTACTGTGTCCATCAGTTATTACATAGATCACACTGAAATATTACTGTGTCCATCAGTTATTACATAGATCACACTGAAATATTACTGTGTCCATCAGTTATTACATAAATGACACTGAAATATTACTGTGCCATCAGTTATTACATAGATCACACTGAAATATTACTGTATCCATCAGTTATTACATAGATCACACTGAAATATTACTGTGTCCATCAGTTATTACATAGATCACACTGAAATATTACTGTGTCCATCAGTTATTACATAGATCACACTGAAATATTACTGTGTCCATCAGTTATTACATAGATCACACTGAAATATTACTGTGTCCATCAGTTATTACATAGATCACACTGAAATATTACTGTGTCCATCAGTTATTACATAGATCACACTGAAATATTACTGTGTCCATCAGTTATTACATAGATCACACTGAAATATTACTGTGTCCATCAGTGATTACATAGATCACACTGAAATATTACTGTGTCCATCAGTTATTACATAGATCACACTGAAATATTACTGTATCCATCAGTTATTACATAGATCACACTGAAATATTACTGTGTCCATCAGTTATTACATAAATCACACTGAAATATTACTGTGTCCATCAGTTATTACATAGATCACACTGAAATATTACTGTGTCCATCAGTTATTACATAGATCACACTGAAATATTACTGTGTCCATCAGTTATTACATAGATCACACTGAAATATTACTGTGTCCATCAGTTATTACATAGATCACACTGAAATATTACTGTGTCCATCAGTCATTACATATATCACACTGAAATATTACTGTGTCCATCAGTTATTACATAGATCACACTGAAATATTACTGTGTCCATCAGTTATTACATATGTCACACTGAAATAACTGGTGCAAAAAACCAATTTTAAACAATAAAAATGAGTAAGATTAAGAGGGGTGCCCAAACTTTTTCATATGACTGTATAATTATTATTATAGATAGATAAGAATCCTGTAATAATGGCGGCAGTCCATGCTGTGACAATTGAGGTTCATTATTCGCTTATTTATTTTAATGATTTCATTATTTCTTGTTCATTATTTATTGAACTGACAAGATTTAAATGTAGATTTTTCTGAAATCTGATAAAAATATGGTTTCCGAGACAAAATCCTTCCAGCAAACACAGACCGCGCCTCTCCGCGCTCTCCATAGAAATCATTGTCTCTGGCGCTTTCCGCTCCGTTGGCTTCTGCTGTGACGGCGCGGACCGACCTGTTCTCATAGGTATCAAACTAAAGATCTGGAGGAAATAAATATCTTTGGTTCCATTGACGTCTATGTGAGGGGGGTATGACTCCAGGGAACAGTTCACCTCTTGGTTATTAACTCCGAGTGTCCGCTGCCAAACACGTTCTGGAAAATGTCCTCATCACCGGTGTTGACAGCTCGATTCTCGAGGCTTCGCTTACACAACCTGATCCTTTTTACGTTACTTTTTTTTTATTGTTTTAAAACAAAGGAGCGAATAAGAAATAAAGAAGAAATGAAGACGTCTCAGGTTTACAATCGTGCTGGTTCCCGACACTTCGCGGAGATCGTGATCAGAGGGACGGTGTACAATGACCAAGCGCCCGAGACTGAAGAGAAAGGCAAGAGGCCACCGGTCGCTTCATTATCCTTCACGTGGAACAACTTTTTACACCAACAGGAACATAAGCAGAATAGTAGTCTGAGGAGGGTGAAGTGTGAGCTCCACCACACCCTGAAGGCAGGGGGTATTGACAATAGGTTTTTTTAAGAATTAATTGAAAAAAAATGAGGAAATGTCCATTTGTAAAGGAAAATTTGGACAGTTAAAGGGGTTGTCCCCCTGCAAGAAATCTTCATCTCCTGGTGCATAAAATAACACCACACTATACTCACTGTCCCCCGATGTTTGACGTTGGCTGCGGTGCTAACGTCATGTCGACAGCCAACCGGTATGCTTAGTGACTCTGCCGATATAAACAAAATGCCCCAATTGGACTGGACCTAACATAACCTCCTTACTTACCAAAGTCCCACAATATCTTTCCACTATTGCTTCTTTCTTGAACACAACAGAATTCATCATCTTTCCCCTATCGCAGTCTAACCCTCCACCAGACCTAATCATCAAAGTCAATGGCTGCTCACTCGCCCCAGTCCCGTATACACGGTGCCTCGGGGTAATCCTCGACTCCTTCCCTCTCTTTCAAGCCATATATCCAAGCCCTCTCCACCTCCTGCCCATTCCAACTCAAAAATATTTCCTGGATCCGTACATTACTTGACCTAGAATCTGCAAAAACACTTGTGCATGCCATCATCATTTCCCGCCTTGACTAGTGCAACCTCTTTCTCTCTGGCCTCCCCTCTAGAACACTTGACCCCTCGAATTTATCCTAAACTCTGCTGCCTGACTAATACTCCTGCCCCCCGCTATTCCCCAACCTCTCCTCTCTTTCACTCCCTTCACTGTCTTTCTATTGTCCAGAGATTCCAGTTCAAAACCCTAAATATGACATCCAAAGCCATCCACAATCTGTCCCCTCCATACATCTGTGACATGGTCTCCCGGTACTTACCTACACGCAACCTCGGATCCTCACATGATCTCCTTCTCTACTCCCCTTTTATTTCTTCTTCCCACAACTGCATACAATACTTCTCTGCTGCTTCCCTCATACTCTGAAACGCTCTGCCCCAACACATCATACTCTCATCAACTTTGGAAACCTTCAAAAGGAACTTGAAGACCCACCTCTTCCGACAAGCCTATAACCCAGTAGCCCTCAGTCCACTACACCTCTGGACGACCAACTCTACCCTCACCTAATGTATCGTCACCCATCCCTGGTAGACTGTGAGCCCTCGTGGGCAGGGTCCTCTATCCCCCCTACTGTATCCTCATCCATCCCTTGTAGACTGTGAGCCCTCGAGGAAACGGTCCTCTCAGCTTCTGAGCTTTCATGGGCAGGGTCCTCTCTCCCCCTACTGTATCGTCACCCATCCCTTGTAGACTATGAGCCCTCATGGGCAGGGTCCTCATTCCCCCCTACTAAATCCTCATCCATCCCTTGTAGACTGTGAGACCTCGTGGGCAGGGTCCTCCCTCCCCCCTACTGTATCCTCATCCATCCCTTGTAGACGATGAGCCCACGTGGGCAGGGTCCTCTCATCTACTGTATCCCCACCAACCCTTGTAGACAGTGAGCTTTCATGGGCAGGGTCCTCTCTCCCCCTTACTGTATCCTCACCCATCCCTTGTAGACTATGAGCCCTCATGGGCAGGGTCCTCATTCCCCCCTACTAAATCCTCATCCATGCCTTGTACACTGTGAGCCCTCGTGGGCAGGGTCCTCTCTCCCCCTACTGTATCCTCATCCATCCCTTGTAGACTGTGAGCCCTCAAGGGCAGGGTCCTCTGTCATCTACTGTATCCTCACCTATCCCTTGTAGACTGTGGCATGGGCCTCATGGGCAGGGTCCTCTCTCATCTAATGTATCCTCACCCATCCCTTGTAGACTGTGGCATGGGCCTCATGGGCAGGGTCCTCTCTCATCTAATGTATCCTCACCCATCCCTTGTAGACTGTGAGCCCTCGTGGGCAGGGTCCTTTCCACTCCTGTATCTGTGTGTGCCTTGTATTGTTCCTAAATATTGTAATTGTCTATGTATGCCTCTTGTCACATGTAAAGCACTGTGAAATAAACAGCGCTATAAAATAATAATAATAATAATTGGCTCAATGATTGCTGGCCGATGCCGGGCACCAGTAACAGTGTGGGAACTGTACCGGGAGACTAAAGTTTCTTGAAAGTAGATGACCCATTTAGTGAGCTTCAGTCGGCTTTATACAAGACATTCCGCCATCGTTCACATAGACTATTAAGAACCATATGAGGAGGGTGATTGTTAACATAAATCAATTGAATGGCAGCACACCTCGTTTACTCAGGTAATGGTGATGGTTTTAATGCCGCCAAAAAACACTGCAATCACCCAAGGTATGAACATTGTTCTCATTCATCGGAGGATCGGCACCATGTTTACCGGCTCTTCTGAATGCGTTGTGTTATGATTGCTCGTTCTCCGATTATTGTCTTGTAGAAAACAGCCTTTAGATATCACAGTGTGGAACAAAACCTGATCCTGGTGGACCTGGTTAGTGACGATGCTTGGATAAAAATACAAAATTAATAATTGTCCGTTTTGACATCTGCCGGGCACAAGATTGGGAAGGAAATTTTCCCCCAATATGGAGCTTACGTTTCAGCATTATGGGTTGTTTGCCTTCACATTGAACTAGATGGACTTAGTCACCTTCAACCTTAAAAACTATGACACTACACTATACGCCATAGCTTGAAGACTAACTAAACCTTTTATTTTGAATATTTACTTTTAGTTTGGAAAGTTATGAAACTTAGCAAATCACTTTATCACTTCATTCCTGCAGCAAAATTGCTTGTACGTGGCTTCCAAACCCCCGACTTTTTCCAAATCTATTTGCTGCCTTCAATTGCATGTATAAGGGCAGACATATCGTCGGTACAATCTGTGCAGCCCAAGAGGTCGGGGGGCCCAGCTCTACCGCCAAAGCAGGAGGAATTGTGCATTATGATGAACCCTATGGCTGCAAGGGGCCATATATTTTTCTTGCACAGGGGCCCTTTCCCATCTAGAGTACATGAATATATCAGAATACTCATAAGCCCCCGTTACACGGGGTGAAACCACCTATTGCATAGGCGATGTAGGGGCGATGTCGCCGCCGATAGGCCTCGCCTCATGTATAGGGGCGATGTCGGCGGTGCTGGGCGGTCGCCTGGTTTCAGAGCAGTGCTCTGAAACCAGGCGACCATCATGGGGCGATGTGCACACATCGCCCCATGTAACCGGGCACCGGAGAACTGTCAGGCCATGGGAGCCATAGGATCCCATTGTCCTGCATCGCCACTGCGGTTTCCAGACACCCCGGCGGCAATGCCGCCTGACAGCTCGCCGGCGCGGGGATGGAGGTGTTGCCCCGTGTAAACGGGGGATGGCAACGCTGGCGGGGCGCCAAAAACGTGTGCGCACCCGCCAGTCGCCGCCGACATCTCCAGCCCCATCGCCAGGTGTGACGGGGCTTATAGAGTACTGATGATGGCCATGTCAGGTCTGGAGGGTCTATAACCGGGCGCTTTGCGGTGTTCTTAGTGATTAGTAAATTGTTGGCCTTTTTCGGGAGTCAAGTCACTGCCAGTTACGCTCTATTTTTATTATATGATGGACACCTTTATTTTTTTCTTTGTTTTAGTGAGATTTGATCTTTGGCGCTTCTTATTTCATTTTGGATTAGTCTGCACACGGAGACTCAGGCTTTCATACAATGGAAGTTCGTAGCCCGGACCATTACTGCTTCATCAGGAGATCTTCAAGTTCATCGGCGTCACCTAGTTTGTCACTCTTTTCAGATATAATGATGCTATACTTTACTTTGCTGTATTTTAGTCAACACACTGTGGTCAAAAGAGGTTTATATTGTACAAAAATGATGGGTTATTACTAGTGTTCTTTCTACAATGCAGCCGTTTCACTTGTTTTTATACAGAAGCATCTCAATAAATTAAAATATCATCAAAAAGATAATTGACTTAAATGTTTATACCATGTTAGCCAGTAGATAGAAAAATATTACAACCCCTAGCAAAAATGATGGAATCCCGGCTCGGAGGATGTTCATTCAGTTGTTGGCACAAAACTAAAGTCATTTCACATGGTGACTTTATGGCTTTAAGAAACACTAAAAGAAATCAAGATAAAAAATGTGGTAGTCAGTAATGGTACCTTTACACGCCGCCACAACAGGATGGATACAACCCGCTACAGGCTACAAATGTAGCTTGTCGCGCCAATATCGCCCGTAGTAGCGGCGTCTGAAGACGGGACGACACAGCCGGCTACAGATACATCTGTATCCGTGCACTGCCCATAAACAGATGGCTACATCGCCGATTGTAGCGAGCTGTATCGGCGTGTAAAGAAGGAACAGAAGGGTTGTTTATACACCATGCTATGTAGCTGGGGCGTGACACAGGCTCCGGGTTTCCGCGCCCCCTTCAGCGATCATTGGAGGAAGCTCCTGCGTTGCGATTGGTTGTCGCCACACAGGGCGGCATATTTAAGGAGCTGACCAGTCACACTACATAATTGCTCGAGCGTCATGTATTAATCTGCCTCCTGCGATGCCTGCCCAATCATGGTATTTTTGCTTTCTCCTATCAGTGTACGGACGTCTCGTAATCCACAATTGGAGCACGCCTATGTGCTGTCCCTGCTGCACCAGGTATGCCCATAGTAGCTGGTTGTAGCGGTGTGTAAATGAGCTACAGATGGCTACTTGAGACACCCGGCGATGTATCTAGCTGTAGATGTAGCGTAGCGTAGCGCACCTTGTGGCGGCGTGTAAAGAGGGTGCGTTTCCCGTTTGTAACCGTTTGGGCGTGCTCGTGCACGTGAAGTAGCCGGTTGGTATCCATCCTGTTGTGGCGGCGTGTAAAGGTACCATAAGGGTAACATTTTGTCAGACCAAACAGAGGGAAAAATGATGGAATCACTCATTTCTGATGAAAAAATGATGGAATCACTCTGTACATTTTCATTCCCAAAACTAACACCTGCGTCAAATCAGATCTGCTTGTTAGTCTGCATCTAAAAAGGAGTGATCACACCTTGGAGAGCTGTTACACCAAGTAGACTGACATGAATGATGGCTCCAGCACCAAAGATGTCAATTGGAACAAAGGAGAGTATTATCAAACTCTTAAAAGAGGGTAAATCATCACGCAATGTTGCAAAAGATGTTGGTTGTTCACAGTCAGCTGTGTATAAAATCTGAACCAAATACAAACAACATGGGAAGGTTGTTAAAGGGAAACATACTGGTAGACCAAGGAAGACATCAAAGTGTCAAGACTGGAAACATAAAGCAATATGTCTCCAAAACAGGAAATGCACAACAAAACAAATGAGGAACAAATGGGAGGAAACTGGAGTCAATGTCTGTGACGGAACAGTAAGAAACCGCCTAAAGGAAATGGGATTTACATACAGAAAAGCTAAACATAAGCCATCATTAACACGTAAACAGAGAAAACAAGGTTATAGTGGGCTAAGGGAAAGCAATCGTAGACTGAGGCTGACTGGATGAAAGTCATATTCAGTGATGAATCGCGAATCTGCATTGGGAAGGTGATGATGCTGGAACTTTTGTTTGGTGTCGTTCCAATGAGATTTATATAGGTGACTGCCTGAAGAGAACATGCAAATTCCCACAGTCATTGATGATATGGGGCTGCATGTCAAGTAAAGGCACTGGGAAGATGGCTGTCATTGCATCTTCAATAAATGTCCAAGTTTACATTGATATTTTGGACACTTTTCTTATCCCATCAATTGAAAGGATGTTTGGGAATGACAAAATCATTTTTCAAGATGATAATGCATCTTGCCATAGAGAAGAAACTGTACAAACATTCCTTGAAAGAAGACACATAAGGTCAATGTCATGGCCTGCAAATAGTCCGGATCGCAATCCAATTGAAAATCTTTGGTAGAAGTTGAAGAAAATGGTCCATGACAAGGCTCCAACCTGCAAAGCTAATCTGGAGAGCAGCAATCAGAGAAAGTTGGAGCCAGATTGATGATGAGTACTGCTTGTCCCTCATTAAGACCATGCCTCAGAGACTGCAAGCTGTTATTAAAGCCAGAGGTGGTGCAACAAAATACTAGTGATGTATTGGAGTGTTCTTTTGGGTGTTTGTTTTTCATGATTCCATCATTTTTTCCTCAGAATTGAGTGATTCCATATTTTATATCCCTCTGCTTGGTCTGACAAAAAGGTATTCTTACCGACTACCACATTTTTATCTTGATTTCTTTTAGTGTTTCTTAAAGCCATACAGTTGCCATGTGAAATGACTTTAGTTTTGTGCCATGTCTGTGATCTGCTTTTTTTCTACAACATTAAACAACTGAATGAACATCCTCCGAGTCCGGGGATTCCATCATTTTTGCCAGGGGTTGTAGAATCTGACAGTCCTCAGTAGTTGATACCTTTTAATGAGAAGATGGTAAGGAAAAGCAAAGTAAGCTTTCGAGACACTATGGCCCCTTCATCAGGCTGATAATGACACAAATTCTGAAGATACACACAGATATACATATGCGGGGTAGGATGATGCAGTAAATACGACAGGTGACGTAAAGCAGAGTTAGGCTAGGGAGGGGGAGAGGAGCTGGGGAGGTAAAATCAATGTTCCGAGATAAGAGGCACAGATTGTATTATTGTTCTATGATTAGTGGTTGGTCGAGACCTGAAAATTCCTCAATGAATGTAGAAAGCCATAAATCCATGTGAGACATAAATCCATGTGTGACAACCACTAATCATAGAACAATAATACAATCTGTGCCTCTTATCTCGGAACTTTTATTTCACCTCCCCAGCTCCTCTCCCCCTCCCAAGACTGACTACTATTTTCTGCTTTATGTCACCTGTCCTATTTACTGCATCATCTCAACCCAGCATATGTATATCTGTGTGTGTCTTCAGAATTTGTGTCATTATTAGCCTGATGAAGGGGCCATAGTGTCTCGAAAGCTTGCTTTGCTTTTTCTCCATCTTTTCAGTTCGCCATTAAAAGGTATCAACTACTTAGGACTCTCACATTCTAATATTTTACTAATTTATTTCAGTAATTCAATACATAAAGTGAAACACATATATTATAGTCATTACACACAGAGGGATCTATTTCATGTGATTTTTCTGTTAATGTTGATGATTATGGTTTACAGCCAATGAAAACCCAAAAGGTCATTATTTCAGAAAATTAGAATATTATATAAGACCAATACGTGGTCAGGTCCTTTTGTATGAATTCCTACATCAATGCGGTGTGGTATGGAGGCGATCAGCCTGAGGCTGCTGAGGGGTTATGGAGGCCCAGGTTGCTTTGACAGCAGCTTTCAGCTCATCTGCATTGTTGGCTCTGGTGTCTCTCATAGTTTCTCTATTGGGTTTAGATCATACAAGTTTGCTGCCATTCAAGCACAGTGATACTGTGGTTAGTAAACCAGGTATTTGTACTTGTGGCAGTGTGGACAGGTACTACATCCTGCTGGAAAATGAAATTACCATCTCCAAAAAGCTTGTGGGCAGAGGAAAGCATGAAGTGCTGTAAAGTGCTGGGGTAAGCGGGAGAACACTGGTAACCAGGGTACACATCGGGTTACTAAGCAAAGTGCGCTGTGCTTAGTAACCTGATGTGTACCCTGGTTACCAGCTCGCTGTGCTTAGTAACCCGATGTATACCCTGGTTACCAGGGAACACATCGGATTAGAGTGGCGTCAATGTATGCTGCCCAGCGGGAGACCAACGACCAAAAAATGGTCCTGGCCATTCCGCAGCCATCAGCGAGCTCATCGCTGATCGCTGCGGCATGTCACATGCAGCGACTTCGCTAGCGAGGTTGCTGCAACGTCACAAAACCTGTCGCTGTGTGTGAAGTACCCCTAAGTCCCCAGCTCCAGGTCTCAAGGCCCGCCAAGAGTGCAGGTTTTCAGGATTTCCTTAGTATTGCACAGGTGCTAATGTGATCATCTGCACTGGTGATGATTCCAACCCACGTGCAATACTAAGGAAATTCAGAAAATATGACCTCTTGGTGGGCCTGGAGGCCTGGCGTTGGGGCCGTCTGGTCATGTGATGTCAGGGGATTTTTGAGAGGCAGATATAAACCTGCCATATCCTCTGTGTTGTGCTGATTATTTCAGTTAAATTTGGGTGGTAAATGTTCGTTTTTGGTGTGCTTCTCGGGTGGGTTGTTTGCTTTGGATTGTGGTCTTGGCTTGTTCGTCTATTCCTTGCTAGTGTTGGTCTGCACTGCTTTTGTGATTTCATGACTGTTGCTTGAGTGCCCAGTCACCAGCCACTCCACTCCTTGCCACCCGGGACGGGCACTGCCAAAGTCCCCCCTTTCCAGGACTGGGAGGTGGGTGAAAAGTACCCCAACCCTTAAGGGTGCACAGTAGTGTGACAGCTAGTGCCAAGTATGACCGGTATATTGCACTTGCTGGCTTGCAGCCCAGTCATTCCACCACTACCCAGCATTGCAGGCCATTTGTGGGGACATTTTTGTCTTTTCTCTGGATTTGTGCAGCACAAGTCGTAGAGTAGTCTTTTCTCCAATCTTTAAAGAGAAAATTGCACAAGTTGACCTATCAATTTGATACCCAAGTGATCATCTCTAGGATGGTACTAACTTGGTCTGATCAAAAATGCTAATTACCTTAAGTAATAACTCCTTTTTGTTCAGCACCTGTGTGTCACTAACTATGGGGATACGCAGTTACAGGAGATGGTTTTGATAAGCACCACCCCCGGAAGAGGAGATGACCCATCACTGCCATCATCTGTACTCCAAATGAAAACCTTCTGATATTAATGCAGCTGAAAAATAGACTGATGAAAATCCAAGCTGAAGAAGACACTTGCATGCAATTCTTGTTTTCTCTATGGAATACAGGCAAATCAACTAATAAAGTTATTTGCAAAGTTTCCTAGCTTTCCATACAGAAAAAAAAAGTTTAGTTCCTTTTTAACCTCTTTACGACCAATGACGAGTATACTCGTCATGAAAAGATGTCAGTTCCCGCATCATGACGAGTATACTCGTCATGGCTTTGAACTGTCACTGCTCCTAAACGAACAGTGACAGCTCAAATCTAAAAGCTGTCAGTGACAGCCAAGGGTTAGGGGCAGAGGTGTGGGCACCCCTGTTAACCCCTTCACCCCCCTCCCCCACCGCAATCACTCTTATCTGCGGGCGGGTTGCACCGCAGCCGCCGGCCATGAGCTGATGCTCCAGCTCACACTGTGTCCTGTCCCAGCCCCCTGTGTCCAGCTCCCCCTGTGTCCTGTAGCCCCCCCCTGTGTCCTGAGCCCCCTGTGTCCTGTCCCCGTCCCCTGTGCAGCCCCTCCTGTGTCCTGTCCCCGTCCCCTGTGCAGCCCCTCCTGTGTGCGGTCCCCGTCCCCTGTGCAGCCCCTCCTGTGTGCGGTCCCCGCCCCCTGTGTCCAGCTCCCCGTGTCCTGTAGCCCCCCCTCGTGCCCTGAGCCCCCTGTGTCCTGTCCCCGTCCCCTGTGCAGCCCCCCTGTCTCCCGTCCATCCCCGCCCTCCACCCTGCACTGTGTGGCTGCCGGCGGGCTTGTGCGCCCGCCGACGAAGCTGCAGGGCCCCCTCCTCCTCCTCCTCCTCCTCCTCCCTGCTGGTCCCGGTCCCCAGCCCCCGGTCCCCGGTCCCCAGCCCCACTCACCTATCCCGATTCCCGGCGGGCTGCACGCTCGGTGCACCCGCCCGCACGGTCGGGCCGGCTCTGCAGTGTGGCTCCTCCTCTTCTCAGGGGCTCCTCCTCCTCATCGCTGGGTAAGTATGAATGAATGAAAGAATGAATGAAAGAATGAAAGAATGAATGAATGGATGGATGGATGGATGGATGGATGGATGGGTGGATGGATGGGTGGATGGATGGATGGATGGGTGGGTGGATGGATGGGTGGATGGATGGATGGATGTGTGCGTGCGTGGATGTGCTTGTGTGGATGTGTGTGCGTGGTTGTGTGCATGTGTGGATGTCAGCACGTGGATGTGCGTACGTGGATGTGCGTACGTGGATGTGCGTACGTGGATATGCATGTGTGGATGTGTGTGCGTGGTTGTGCATGCGTGGATGTGCGTACGTGGATGTGCGCATGCGTGGATGTGCGTACGTGGATGTGCGTACGTGGATGTGCGTACGTGGATGTGCGTACGTGGATGTGCGTGCGTGGATGTGCGTACGTGGATGTGCGTGTGTGAATGTGCGTGCGTGGAAGTGTGCGTACGTGGATGTGGATGTACGTGGATGTGTGTGTGGATGTACGTGGATGTCAGCATGCGTGCGTGGATGTGTGCATGCGTGGATGTGCGTGCGTGGTTGTGTGCATGCGTGGATGTGCATACGTGGATGTGCGTGCGTGGATGATGGGTGCATAGGTGGATGGATGGGTGCAACAAGGGATCAAGTGTCCTCTTGTTATAGTCTCTGGGATCATAGTCATGGTGCACTGTATAACTGATCATTGTCATACAGTGCACCATAACTCTGACCCCTGAGACTGTAGGAAGAGGACACTTGATCCCTTGCTGCAGTCTCTGGATTGAGCAGAGGCGATCGAGCGTCGTGGGACCTTCGTTGTGGACTACGTCGGAGGCAATCGAGCGTCGTGGGACCTTCGTTGTGGACTACGTCGGATCTTCATAATAAAGATGGAGTCCGAATTTTGTTTGTGTTTTTTTTTCAAATAAAAAGATTTTTCTATGTGTGTATTTTCTGACTATTTACCAGAGATTCCTAATGGCGGGTCTAACATTGGCCCTATATTATGAATCTCGGGCTTAGTGCCAGCTGCCAATAAAAAGCTGGCATTAACCCCTTTATTACCCAGTTCGCCACCGGCACCAGGGCAACTGGAAGAGCATGGGTACAGCGCCAGAAAATGGCGCTTCAATGAATGCGCCATTTTCTGGAGCGGCTGCGGGCTGCAATTCGCAGCATGGGGGGCCCAGAACGCTTGGGCCTTTCCATGCTGAGGATTCCAGCCCCCAGCTGCCTAGTTGTACCTGGCTGGGCCAAAAATATGGCGGAGCCCTACGTCATTTTTTTTTCTAGAATTAGTTCTAGAAATAAAAAAAAATGGGCTTTGCTGTATTTTTGGTTGCAGCCAGGTACAACGAGGCAGCTGGGGGTTGCTGGCAGTCTGTAGCTGCCAAGTTGTACCTGGCTGGACCAAAAATATGGCGGAGCCCTACGTCATTTTTTTTTCTAGAATTAGTTCTAGAAATAAAAAAAAATGGGCTTCGCTGTATTTTTGGTTGCAGCCAGGTACAGCGAGGCAGCTGGGGGTTGCTGGCAGTCTGTAGCTGCCAAGTTGTACCTGGCTGGACCAAAAATATGGCGGAGCCCTACGTCATTTTTTTTCTAGAATTAGTTCTAGAAATAAAATAAAGCCTTCGCTGTATTTGTAGCCAGCCATGTACAACTTGGTAGCTGGCTGACTGGAATCCTCAGCGTGGAGAGACTCAAATGTTGTGGGTCCCCCACGCTGCAAATTTCAACCCACAGCCACCCAAGAAAATAGCGCATTCATTAGAGGCGGCATTTTCTGGTGCTGTACCCCAACTCTACCAGTTGCCCTTGTGCTGGTGGCACACGGGTTCTCCATATGCGACATGGTGTCCGCTAACAATTTCAATAGAAAATTAGCTCCAATTGTTAGCGGAAACCATGTCGGGTATGGAGAGCCCCTCCCTGTGTGCCTGAACATTGGAGCTCCCCCACAAGTGACCCCATTTTGGAAACTAGACCCCCGAAGGAACGTATCTAGATGCATAGTGAGTACTTTGAACTCCCAGATGCTTCACAAATTCATCCATAAAAATGAAAAAGCACGTTTTTTTCCACAAAAAGTTTCTTTTTTCATTTTTACGGATCAATTTGTGAAGCACCTGGGGGTTCAAAGTGCTCACTATGCATCTAGATACGTTCCTTGGGTGGTCTAGTTTCCAAAATGGGGTCACTTGTGGGGGAGCTCCAATGTTTAGGCACATAGGGGCTCTTCATATCCTACAAGGTGTCCGCTAACAATTCCAATTGTTAGCGGACACCATGTCGCGTATGGAGAGCCCCTGTGTGTCTCCACATTGGAGCTCCCCCACAAGTGACCCCATTTTGGAAACTAGACCCCCAAAGGATTATATCTAGATGCATAGTGAGCACTTTGAACCCCCAGATGCTTCACAAATTGATCCGTAATAATGAAAAAAGAAATTATTTGTGGAAAAAAAGTGCTTTTTCATTTTTACGGATGAATTTCTGAAGCACCTGGGGGTTCAAAGTGCTCACTATGCATCTAGATACGTTCCTTTGGGGGTCTAGTTTCCAAAATGGGGTCACTTGTGGGAGAGCTCCAATGTGGAGACACATGGGGACCCTCCAAACGCGACATGGTGTCCGCTAACAAATTGAGCTCATTTTCCATTCAAATTGTTAGCGGACACCATGTCGCGTTTGGAGGGTCCCCGTGTGTCTCCACATTGGAGCTCCCCCACAAGTGACCCCATTTTGGAAACTAGACCCCCTAAGGAACGTATCTAGATGCATAGTGAGCACTTTGAACCCCCATATGCTTCAGAAATTCATCCGTAAAAATGAAAAAGCACTTTTTTTTCCCACAAAAAATTTATTTTTTCATTATTATGGATCAATTTGTGAAGCATCTGGGGGTTCAAAGTGCTCACTATGCATCTAGATATGTTCCTTTGGGGGTCTAGTTTCCAAAATGGGGTCACTTGTGGGGGAGCTCCAATGCGGAGACACACAGGGGCTCTCCATACGCGACATGGTGTCAGCTAACAATTTGAGCTCATTTTCCATTCAAATTGTTAGCGGACACCATGTCGCGTTTGGAGGGCCCCGGTGTGTCTCCACATTGGAGCTCCCCCACAGGTGACCCCATTTCGGAAACTAGACCCCCTAAGGAACATATCTAGATGCATAGTGAGCACTTTGAACCCCCAGATGCTTCACAAATTCATCAATAAAAATGAAAAAGCACTTTTTTTTTCCACACAAATTTTCTTTTTTCATTTTTACAGATCAATTTGTGAAGCACCTGGGGGTAGAAAGTGCTCACTATGCATCTAGATATGTTCCTTTGGGGGTGTAGTTTCCAAAATGGGGTCACTGGTGGGGGAGCTCCAATGTGGAGACACACGGGGACCCTCCAAACGCGACATGGTGTCCGCTAACAATTTGAATGGAAAATGAGCTCAAATTGTTAGCGGACACCATGTCGCGTTTGGAGGGTCCCTGTGTGTCTCCACATTGGAGCTCCCCCACAAGTGACCCTATTTTGGAAACTAGACCCCCAAAGGAACATATCTAGGTACATAGTGAGCACTTTGAACCCCCAGATGCTTCACAAATTGATCCGTAATAATGAAAAAATAATTTTTTAGTGGAAAAAAAAAGTGCTTTTTCATTTTTACGGATGAATTTCTGAAGCATATGGGGGTTCAAAGTGCTCACTATGCATCTCGATACGTTCCTTCGGGGGTCTAGTTTCCAAAATGGGGTCACTTGTGGGGGAGCTCCAATGTGGAGATACACAGGGACCCTCCAAACGCGACATGGTGTCCGCTAACAATTTGAGCTCATTTTCCATTCAAATTGTTAGCGGACACCATGTCGCGTATGGAGGGTCCCTGTGTGTCTCCACATTGGAGCTCCCCCACAAATGACCCCATTTTGGAAACTAGACCCCCTAAGGAAGGTATCTAGATGCATAGTGAGCACTTTGAACCCCCAGATGCTTCACAAATTCATTCATAAAAATTAAAAAAACACTTTTTTTTCACAAAAAAATTATTTTTGCCTACATTTTTTCAGTTTCACATGGGCAAAGGGATAAAATACATCCCAAAATTTGTTGGGCAATTTCTCCTGAGTACACCGATACCTTATATGTGGTCATAAACCACTGTTTGGGCGCACGGCAGGGCTCAGAAGTGAAGGAGCGCCATTTCACTTTTTGAACGGAAAATTGGCTCTAAAATTCAAATTGCGCTCCTTCCCTTCTGAGCCCTGCCGTGCGCCCAAACAGTGGTTTATGACCACATATGAGGCATCGGTGTACTCAGGAGAAATTGCCCAACAAATTTTAGGATGCATTTTATCCTGTTGCCCATGTGAAAATGAAAAAATTGAGGCTAAAAGAACATTTTTGTTACAAAAATTAAAATGTCCATTTTTTCCTTCAACATTATTTTAGTTCCTGTGAAGCACCTGAAGGGTTAATAATCTTCTTCAATATAGTTTTGAGTAGCTTGAGGGGTGCAGTTTTTGGAATGGTGTCACTTTTGGGTGTTTTCTGTCATGTACCCCCCTCAAAGGGACTTCAAATGTGATGTGGTCACTAAAAAATTGGTTTTGTAAATTTTGCTGGAAAAATGAATAATTGCTGATGAACTTTGAACCCTTATAACGTCCTAACAAATTTTTTTTTTTCTTCCAAAATTGTGCTGATGTGAAGTAGACATGTGGGACATGTTATTTATTAACTATTTTGTGGCACATAACTCTCTGGTTTAGCAGAATAAAAATTAAAAATTTGAAAATTGCTAAATTTTCAAAATTTTTGCCAAATTTTTTATTTTTTCACAAATAAACGCAAAAATTATCGACCTAAATTTAATACTAACATGAAGCCCAATATGTCACGAAAAAACAATCTCAGAATCGCTAGGATCCGTTGAAGCGTTCCAGAGATATTACCTCATAAAGGGAGAGTGGTCAGAATTACAAAAAATGGTCTGGTCATTAAGCTGCAAAGTGACTCGG
>JARQOC010000003.1:19708995-19930396 GCA_033576535.1 Allobates femoralis
GGGGGCAAAGTAAAATAAAAGAAAAAAAATTGAAAAAAAAAAAAGTTTTTGAAAACATGGGAAAAAAAACCACAAGTTCACATCACCCCTCTTTTGCCCCATTGAAAATAAAACTATTCCAAAAATACCCATATTTGGGATTTCCAGTCTATGATCTTGTCTGAGATCCAATGTTCTATGTTTTACACACAGAGAATCTGCTTCATGTGCGCCGGTTCTGGACGAAATTTTCAAGGACTGTGCTACGGCTGCGGTGGAGCTGGTAGAACAGTGTGAGTCCCCATCTATTGTCATGATACCCTCATCATGTAGCCACGGACACTTCACAAAGTTGTTAGTTGCTTCCAAAACTTTGTAGATTTATGTTATGTTTTGTTGCTCTTTTACCAGTTTTGTCTCTTTAGCTACAAAAATAATTTTTTCGGGAACGAAAATTATTGGTTGAAACTATTGTAACTTTGGGCCATAACTTCATGGAAATATAATAACACAACGGAAGAATAAAGACAGTAAAGGAAATAACAGATATAACGAGTTCTCATATACAGGAAGAGCGGCTGGAGAATGAACATCACATGGAGACAAAGTGGGAAAAAAAGTAAATTGTGGCCCTAAATGCTCACATAGGGCCCCATCACAGCAGCATGTCGCACGTTTGTTGGGTGATCGACGACCTGTTTACACCTATGAACACTCACCTACCCTCCCGGAATTTATAAATGGGTATTACATACAGTATGTGACACAAATATTGCATGTTATACACACATATGTATACAAAGAGCACATACATATAGACACACAATATAACTACCAGGAGCCCATTCATTCTGATGTCCTCACTAATAGATACAGAGCCTTGTGAAAGTATTCAGCCCCCTATATACAGTGCCTTGTGAAAGTATTCAGCCCCCTATATACAGTGCCTTGTGAAAGTATTCAGCCCCTATATACAGTGCCTTGTGAAAGTATTCAGCCCCCTATATACTGAGCCTTGTGAAGGTATTCAGCCCCCTATATACAGTGCCTTGTGAAAGTATTCAGCCCCCTATATACAGTGCCTTGTGAAAGTATTCAGCCCCCTATATATATACAGTGCCTTGTGAATGTATTCAGCCCCCTATATACAGAGCCTTGTGAAAGTATTCAGCCCCCTATATATATACAGTGCCATGTGAAAGTATTCAGCCCCCTATATGCAGTGCCTTGTGAAAGTATTCAGCCCCCTATATACTGAGCCTTGTGAAAGTATTCAGCCCCCTATATACAGTGCCTTGTGAAAGTATTCAGCCCCTATATACAGTGCCTTGTGAAAGTATTCAGCCCCCTATATATATACAGTGCCTTGTGAAAGTATTCAGCCCCCTATATACAGTGCCTTGTGAAAGTATTCAGCCCCCTATATATATACAGTGCCTTGTGAAAGTATTCAGCCCCCTATATACAGTGCCTTGTGAAAGTATTCAGCCCCTATATACAGTGCCTTGTGAAAGTATTCAGCCCCTATATACTGAGCCTTGTGAATGTATTCAGCCCCCTATATACAGTGCCTTGTGAAAGTATTCAGCCCCTTATATACAGTGCCTTGTGAAAGTATTCAGCCCCCTATATATATACAGTGCCTTGTGAAAGTATTCAGCCCCCTATATATATACAGTGCCTTGTGAAAGTATTCAGCCCCCTATATATATACAGTGCCTTGTGAAAGTATTCAGCCCCCATATATACAGTGCCTTGTGAAAGTATTCAGCTCCCTATATATATACAGTGCCTTGTGAAAGTATTCAGCCCCCTATGTATATACAGTGCCTTGTGAAAGTATTCAGCCCCCTATGTATATACAGTGCCTTGTGAAAGTATTCGGCCCCCTATGTATATACAGCGCCTTGTGAAAGTATTCAGCCCCCTATGTATATACAGTGCATTGTGAACATATTCAGCCCCTTATGTATATACAGTGCCTTGTGAAAGTATTCAGCCCCCTATGTATATATACAGTGCCTTGTGAAAGTATTCGCCCCCTATGTATATACAGTGCCTTGTGAATGTATTCAGCCCCTTATGTATATACAGTGCCTTGTGAAAGTATTCAGCCCCCTATGTATATACAGTGCCTTGTGAACGTATTCAGCCCCTTATGTATATACAGTGCCTTGTGAAAGTATTCAGCCCCTATGTATATACAGCGCCTTGTGAAAGTATTCAGCCCCCTATGTATATACAATGCCTTGTGAAAGTATTCAGCCCCTATGTATATACAATGCCTTGTGAAAGTATTCAGCCCCCTATGTATATATACAGTGCCTTGTGAAAGTATTCAGCCCCCTATGTATATATACAGCGCCTTGTGAAAGTATTCAGCCCCCTATGTATATATACAATGCCTTGTGAAAGTATTCAGCCCCCTATGTATATATACAGTGCCTTGTGAAAGTATTCAGCCCCCTATGTATATACAGTGCCTTGTGAAAGTATTCAGCCCCCTATGTATATATACAGTGCCTTGTGAAAGTATTCAGCCCCCTATGTATATACAATGCCTTGTGAAAGTATTCAGCCCCCTATGTATATACAGTGCCTTGTGAAAGTATTTGTCCCCCTTGAACTTTTCAGCCTTTTGCCACATTTCAGGCTTCAAACATAAAGATATAAATTCTAATATTTTTGTGAAGAATCAACAACAAGTGGGACACAATCGTGAAGTGGATCCAAATTTATTGGAGATTTTAAACTTTTTTAACAAATAAACTGAGGCGTGGGGCGTGCGATATTATTCATCCCCTTTTCTTTCAGTGCAGCAAACTCCCTCCAGAAGTTCAGTGCGGATCTCTGAATGATCCAATGTTGTCCTAAATGACTGGTAATGATACATAGGATCCACCTGTGTGTGATCAAGTCTCTGTATAAATGCACCTGCTCTGTGATAGGCTCAGAGAGCATCATGAATACCAAGGAACACACCAGGCAGGTCCCAGATACTGTTGTGCAGAAGTTTAAAGCCGGATTTGGATACAAAAGCCTGAAATTTGGCAAAAGGTAGAAAAGTTCAAGGGGGCCGAATACTTTAACAAGGCACTGTATATACATAGGGGGCCGAATACTTTAACAAGGCACTGTATATATACATAGGGGTCGAATACTTTCACAAGGCACTGTATATAGGGGGCAGAATACTTTCACAAGGCACTGTATATAGGGGGCAGAATACTTTCACAAGGCACTGTATATAGGGGGCAGAATACTTTCACAAGGCACTGTATATAGGGGGCAGAATACTTTCACAAGGCACTGTATATAGGGGGCTGAATACTTTCACAAGGCACTGTATATAGGGGGCTGAATACTTTCACAAGGCACTGTACCACCAGGAGCCCATACATTCTGATGTCCTCACTACTATATACTCCCGAGTACACTCTCTCTGCCCTCCCCCGTGCACACTCTCTCTTATGGTCCAGGGGAGGGGACCTTATGGAGACCGGGCAAGCCATTGTTTCTACCTGCTCTCTGTGTTCCCACACTCTGCATCTGCTAAAGGACCTTTGGTGATGTCACGGTCATGTGATCTGTGACTCCGCCCATGACCGTGATATCACCACAGGTCCTGAAGGGTCTTCTTCTGTTGTTTATGCGGCGGGCGGACTGCGGTGATGGGTTTGTGTGGCGGTGTGAGCGGCGAGTATCTGGTGACGGCGGAATGCTAGCACACGCCATATTTGTACTGCCATCACTTGGGTGTTCAAATATGGCCAGTTGAAGCAGTGCTGGCCAATCCCGTGATAGGAGGACACGATTACGGCGGAAGTGGATGACGGGCACCACAAGGTAAATATTATAGTAGATGATGGTCACAATTCTACCTGCTGCCTTGTTATAGGCTCTGTCTCTGGTGCTTCACATTGTAGCTCAGTCTACGTATTTCCACTATATTTTAGCCTGTTTGTGAGCTGGGCAGGGCAGTTTTCCCATGTTGCACACTTTGGTGGGGCAGAACCATTTCCCCTACAAATAAAGTGGATGATGTATGTTCCGTCACCTGTAACATTGCCCTAACGCCAGCTTTCCCTTTCTACAGATGCTTTACGTGTTCTGCCAGGGGCAAGATAACGTGCCGAAACTGCTCCGGACAGGGGAAAGTCATTACCTTCTTGGAGATGAAAGTAAAATGGTGAGAACACTAGGACTATGCCAGCGCCACAGGAACGCCACAGATACTGACAGCTGAGCTCCTGCTGCAACAGCCCAGATCAGAGATAACTCTCATCCTGGACATTTAAAGGGAACCAAACACCAGGAATTAACCATCTGTAAATCAGTGCAGCAGGTGATTGATGTGAGCAGCATGACATCATTATTTCTTGTTTGTTTTTTTTATTCCTCCCCTGTGGGCATGGCAGTCTGCTGTAAACGGAACCCCCTCTCTCTCATCCAGGCTTCAGCTTACAGCAAAAAGACAAACCCACAGGGGAGGAATTAAAAAAAAGCCCCAATAGTGATGTCATGCTGCACACATCAATCACCTGCTGCACTGATTTACAGGTGGTTAAATCCTGGTGGTTGGTTCCCTTTAACCCCATAGATTCACTTTTCAATAGCAAATACACCATCACACTGGTTAGACATAGGGAGTTATCTCAGTAACTTTGGCACAACTCCTAGCTGGTTATGCAAAAAGTTTGTGTTATAGTGTTTGTCTAAGGGTGGAAACCCACTATGTGAGATACTCGCATGAGTCTCACATGACTCACCCTGGTCAGAATGGACTTCCCTCTTTGGTCGGGAGCATGGAGCTGCATAGACACATGCAGCTGACGTGCTCCTGTCCAGGGAGCCGGCGACCGTTCTGGGTGAGTCATGCGAGACTCGTGTGAGTATCTCGCATGCATCTCGCATAGTATGTTTCCACCTGAATATTGCAATAAGTTGTCTGAAATCGTAATCCGGATCATTCGCTGCATCTGCAGCAAAGTGAATCGGATTTTCTATTTGCTGTGCAGATGTTGCATTAGTGGTGCAGAAAGCGCATCCAGACAATAATGAGCGGCTATTATTGCTTTGTTTTTCTGCTGCACTTTCTGCACCACCAACATCCAATTACTTACCCTCCCGGCAATCCCACAGTGAGCCACCGCAAAGTCTTCCTCCCGGGCACTGGCAGCACCTGCGGGTACGGTACTGACAGGACCTGCCCATGTGACTCAGCCTGAGAGTCACATGACCAAGGTCCTGTCAGTACTTGTACTGCCCACAGGTCCTGCTGGTGCCCGGGAGGAAGATTTTGCCGGGGCTCACTGTGGGATTGCCGGGGAGGGTAAGTCTCTTTGTATCTGTCTGTCTGTGTTCCCGGAAAACAGAGCAAAAAAGCAGCACAAATGGATGATGCTCTTGTGATTTTTCTTGCAAAAAAATGGAGCTGGCAAGTGCACCAAAAAGAAGGGCGCAATTACAACTGGTGCGGAGGTTGCAATCACACCTGGGCTCTGGAGCCTAGGGGGCGCAATAGTTCCTTTGGCCTATAGAAAAGACTATTGCTATTAAAGATTTGCAATAATTGGGGACCCAGCTGGAGCATTTGCAATGGGGCACATGAGGTTCAAGTTACATCACTGAGTATCTTTTTACTGGGAACCTACACTAAAGTTAATGCCCCTCTCTGGGTAAAAAGACCTCCTTTTGTATAGGCGAGTAGGAACCTGCTAAATAAAGGATAAAAACACCTGAGACTAATAGGGAAAGGGTGCACAGACAGAAAGTATGTGTCACAGCGTGGGCTTGAGGGTGTCTGGACACGGCATGTGACAGTGACGCATGTACCAACGGTGTCCTGCGCACTACACACAACAACAGACTGGGAAACCACCAGGGTGGAACAAATACAGCGGTGGGCCCTGCTCATAGGAAACAAGAGAAAGTGAACCTCCTGCTGTCGTCATATAAGATGTTGAAAAAGAAACATTCAGCTGCATTCCCCTTGAAGACAACAATATTGTTGTTACAATATGTAATGTGAAGTGTGATGTGCAATGTGCTTTATGTTTTTCGTTATTGTTATGGTATGTATTGTAAAAGGTGTAGCTGGTGATAGATGGTATGTTGCCATCAGTAGGGCAAGAAACAGTTAATGTTTGGGACTTGCCCAGCATGGGAGGGGCTTGAGTGCAGGGACAGTGACTGTTTCTTGTTACAATGTCAGATAGGGCCCAGCCTGTGACAGAGGCAGACCTAAGGTCTGAACAGTCTACATGTAGGTTTTAAGTACGGGAGACGGTACAGAGGATAGCGTGATCCGGAGTGCAGAGAGAGGTGACTGAGACACAGAGGGATATAGTTGAGATTGATCAGCAGACTGACTAAAGAGACGAGACAGGTCCTTAAGTAATTTGCTCAGCAGCGAGGCCCTAAGCAGTTTGCAACTGCAACTATAGGTAACAGGACAGGACAGAGCAATACATGAAACAAAGTGAGTTCCCTTACGGGAGATCCCTAAGCTTCTGAGAGCTTGAAGCTAAATTTTGCTTATATTGGAAATACAGTTTCTTTACAAGGGGAACAAGACATGGAACTATGGGAGGAAAGAATGACTTTCATGGATTGTACTGTGATGCTGAGCTGGGTGGAGGTGAATCGAGCAGGACTGGTGAGGACAGTAACAGGTCAGATGGAAGGATTGTGAGACTGTTGATGGAGATGCTCTGAGCTACTGAAACGTATGAGCCGTTACGTGTCTGCTATCTCATGTACTGTATGTAGTTTCTATGGTTGTATGTTTTTATAGATAGAACTTGTGGTCTCCCTCAATGAATTTGGCCATATCTGGTCCTGGCCAGTGAACAGCATCATATGGCCTGTGAAGGTGTACGGCTTCATGTAACGTGTCGCGGCCACTATCCCGCTTCATGCTAAACCCTTTAATCGCTGTTCATTGTTCTCCAGGAAAATCTTGACGCCTTGTATGGTTTTGCTCAGAGATAATTCAGAATTCCCTGAGGACCGTTTCCAGAAAGTGTCGGGAAAAGTTATCGCCTCGGATGAGGATACTCAGGTGAGACATATGCCCCGGTATTAAAAAGTAGCGAGATAATACAGATCAGCGAGCACCCTTATGGAGCAGAGCAGCAGTTGTCTCATGGATCATTGTGTTGGGGCTGATGACACCAGCAATATCAGCTCTGCCACATCTATGGCCCTGTGCCCACACTGCCTGGGTTGATGCTTTTTGTTGCAGATTTTGAGTATCTGCATATTTATCCTGAAGCCAGCTTAGGTTAGGCTGGGAACACACTGTCTGAGTGACATGCGAGTCACTCACACGCGTCTCGGATCATTCACCCGGCACGACCCCTGCCTCTTTGGACGGGATACTGTCAGTGGTATGTTTTTCTATGTAGCTCCACTGCTCCCGTCCATAGAGGGGGAGACCATCTCGGGTGATTGAGCCGAGACTCGTACACAGGGGCGTAATGACCGCAGTCGCAGGGGTCGTGGACGCGATGGGGCTCAGACGTACAGGGGCCCGCGTCGTCCGCTACCCCAGCGACCCACGATCTCTGCGCCGGGCGCCCGCTTCACACGGAGTGCAGCACTGCGTGGCAGCGCGTGCGCTGCACGCAGCTATGGGGCCCATGTGTCAAGGAGAGGAGGGGAGGGTTGGAGAGGAGAGCCTACCGTTTCCTACTGCTGCCGCCCCTCCCCTTGCTTCCTCTTAATACTGCCTGCTATCCATTTGCGTTCCACTGTGGAACACATTTAGCAGGCTGGTGCCGCCACCTCGCACCTGCTCCTCCTGAGTCTTCTCTTCAGTTTTTGGGAGAATGGAGCAGCGAGGGAACCAGGAGAGGTAAGTAGAGATTTTTTTTAATAAGTGAATGCAAGGTGGCCAGAGGACTATGGAAGGAGGAGGGGTGCATGATACTATATGGAGAGGCTATGGGGCTGTACTATATGGAGAATTATGAGGCTGCATATATAAGGCTGCACTATATGGAGAGTTGTGAGGCTGCACTCTATAGAGAGATATAGGGCTGCACTGTATGGAGAGTTTTGAGGCTGCACTATGTGGAGAACTAAGCCTGCATTATACTCTATAGAGGGCTATGAGGCTGCATTATACTATTAGGAGAACTATGAGGCTGCATTATACTATATGGAGGGTTGTGAGGCTGTAGTATACTATATGGAGAGCTATGAGGCTGCATTATACTATATGGAGGGATTTGAGGCTGCATTATTCTATATGGAGGGGCTATGAAAATGCATTATACTATATGGAGGGTTGTGAGGCTGCAGTATACTATATGGAGAGCTATGAAACTGAATTATACTATATGGAGAGATATGAGGCTACATTATACTATATGAAGGAATATGAGGCTGAATTCTACCATATGGAGGGCTGTGATGTTGCATTATACTATATGGAGAGATATGAGGCTACATTATACTATATGAAGGAATATGAGGCTGAATTCTACCATATGGAGGGCTGTGATGTTGCATTATACTATATGGAGAGATATGAGGCTACATTATACTATATGGAGGGATATGAGGCTGCATTATACCATATGGAGGGCTGTGAGGTTGCATTATACTATATGGAGGGATATGAGGCTGCATTATACTATATGTAGGGTTGAGAGGCTGCATTATACTACATAGAAGACTATGAAGCTGCATTATACTATATGGAGGGCTGTGAGGCTGCATTATACTATATGGTGGGAATATGAGGCTGTATTATACTATGTGTAGAGCTATGATGCTATATTATACTATATTGGAGGATTATGAGGCTGCATCAGGGGCGGAACTACCGTGGTGCAGCTGCACCAGGGCCCCGACCGGCTGGGAGGCCCCTTCAAGCCGCCGTCAAAGGAGAGGAGGGTCAGGCAAGGGAAGCAGAGAGCTTCCTGCTCCCCTTGCCTGATCCCGTCCCTCCCCTCCGGCTCCTACAAGCACCCGGCGCGGCTCTCCCAGCAGCAAGCAATGGGTAGGAGAGCGCGGCTCTCCCAGCAGCACCAGGTAGGAGAGCGCAGCCCCCCCAGCAGCACTTCCCCCTTCCGGGCCGCATTATACTATATGGAGGGATGTGAGGCTGCATTATTCTATATGGAGGAGTATGAGGCTGCATTATACTATATGTAGGATAATGGGGGTACATTATAATAATTGGATGACTATTGGGGCTACCTTATAAATGGGGGACTATGGGCTGCATTAAATACATAGAGGACTATGGGTGTACATTGTAATATATGGAGGAATATGGAGGTGCATTATGATAATTGGAGGACTATGGTGGCAGGAGGAGGAAGACCCGGTATAGGACAACTGTGCTCCACCGTGGGAGATCCAGGGACTGGTGGGAGAGCTCTGCGAGGGTGGTAGAGTTAAGAAGAACAAATTAGACCCAGAAAGCCATAGAAGAAGGAAAGAAGGAACATCTAGAGACTCCATAACAGGGAACCTGGAACTGGTGACAGACCCTCGGTAAACCAGACTGTACGTATACCATCACCATCTGCTGGTACCATTAAAGTGGAGTTAAAGTTGAATTGGATCCGGTAATCCTTATTGCAGTGCCCGGAGGGCTCAGCATCACCAGCAGCTCAGCGGAGGGGTAAGAACTGCAACACCAACCATTATCACTACTGCCCTCCCTCACTATCTTCCTTCACCGCTGCCCTGAGGTAATAACTCCACCTGTAGGGAGCTGTACCACTCTCTGCTGCACCCACCATCACCTCAGCGGCCAGCTTGCAGCGCCGGTACCATATTACCGGGAATTACAGGTGGCGTCACGATCCCCTGTAAATACTCCCTTCTCCCCCACCATCTACACAAATGATAACCAGGGCACGGAGCCAGGATCCCGTCCACCCGTGACTCCCTATTCAAGTCATCAGCCCCGCTATCCAAGTACCCCCTTGCCCTGGCCACATCATATTTATTTCTTGATAATTGTGCAGCATAAACAGGCTGCCGATCTCAAATTAGCAAAACTCCTGTTTGTAATGTTAAATCATTATTTTTGCTTACAAATCCTTGTTCTCAGCACCAGATTGTCCTGTGCACAGGGGCATACATAGAAATCATGGGGCCCCATGGAAGAAGCTGTAATGCAGCTGGGTCACATAAGAACATATCACATAACTTTCCAGCCCTTATCAGGTATTTTTCATCCTATTGAAGCCTCTAGATTCTCTTTTCACTGCAGCCATAAAGTGTGATGCCAACATAGGTGCCTCCCAAACACTGTATGATCCCCACAGTGATTCCTCCACACACAGTATGATGACCCTACTGTACCTCCTTCAACTACCCCAGCAATGAATGGTGACCCCCAACACAATATAATCCCCAACTGTGAACCCCACATCAATTCATAGAGTATAATGGCCCCACACAGCCCTCCGCACATTATGATGGACCCTACACAAAACTTCACATTGTATAATTGCTTAGATACAGTATAGTCCTCCATAAAGTATAAAGGCTCCTCACAGCCCTTCAAATAATATATTGCACTCCACATGGCCCTCCGCATATTATAATGGCCTCAACATAGCCTTCCATATGTTATAATACGCTTCCCATAGTCCTCCATATAGTATAATGCACCCCATAGTCCTCCATATAGTATAATGTACCCCATAGTCCTATAAATAGTATAATGCACCCCTATAGTCATCCATATAGTATAATGCATACCACATAGTCCTCCATATAATATAATGCACTCCTGTAGTCCTTGATATATATAATGCACCCCATAGTTCTCCATATATCATAATACTCCCAATAGTCCTATAAATAGTATAATGCTCCCCATAGTCCTCCACATAGTATAATGCACCCCCATTGTCCTCCATATAGTATAATGCACCCCCATAGTCCTCCATATTGTATAATGCACCCCCATAGTCCTCCATATTGTATAATACACCCCCATAGTCCTCCATATTGTATAATACACCCCCATAGTCCTCCATATTAGTATAAGGCACCCCCATAGTCCTCCATATATTATAATGCACCCCTTTGTCCTCCATATAGTATTATGCACCCCCATAGTCTTTCATATAGTATAATGCACCCCTATAGTCATCCATATAATATAATGCAGCCACATAGTCCTCCATATAGTATAATGCAGCCTCATAGCCCTCCATGTAGTATAATGCACCAGAAGTCCTTCATATATTATAATGCACCCCCATAGTCCTATAAATAGTATAATGCACCCTCATAGTCCTCCATATACTATAATGTACCCCATAGTTCTAGAAATTGTATAATGCACTCCCTAGGTCATCCATATAGTATAATGCACCCCCATAGTCTTTCATATAGTATAATGCACCCCTATAGTCATCCATATAATATAATGCAGCCACATAGTCCTCCATATAGTATAATGCAGCCTCATAGCCCTCCATGTAGTATAATGCACCCAGAAGTCCTTCATATATTATAATGCACCCCCATAGTCCTATAAATAGTATAATGCACCCTCATAGTCCTCCATATACTATAATGTACCCCCATAGTTCTAGAAATTGTATAATGCACTCCCTAGGTCATGCATATAGTACTATGACCATTGGTCACCAGTGTACTCCCTCCATCATTGCTTTCAACTGTATCGCCATTCATGTTGCTGATACAGTTGATAGTACAATGCAGGGTGGGTGAAGGGGGCTCCGACTTACAGGTCCCATAGTGGCCATGTGGTTGGCCGCCATTGGCTGTACATCACTGCCTATACAAACATGTGATGTGGTGCCGAGAACAATAGCAACTTATGGGTGCGCACAGTATTGTACCAATAATCCTTCTGTGCAGGTGGGACGTGTTGTGTCTAAACAGGACAATAAATCCTGTAGTGATTAAAAGAAAAAATATCTTTTGGTTGTAGATTGAGCCTATAACCACATTCCCTGTGGAGTCTATTAATGAAGCTTCTCAGGAGAGCATTGACCAGCACAACGCCGCGCTCCCCGATAACACCAGGATCCTGAGACAGCTAAATGGGGACATAGACTCCAAAGCAAAAAGTCACATTCCCAGACTTTAGTGCAGGGTAATTCAGGGTGTTCCTGCTCTATTCTCTATGAATATTGCTTCCGCTCTTCTCACTGTCTCTGTAATTCTCGCTTTCTCCTGTAGCGTCAACAAGTCGAGTCTCTGCCTTTCTGCAGAGTCCATTACACCTGGAAGGAGAAGTAGAGGGAATATTATGTCTACGGCCTGGAGAATAAAGCTTACTGCGAGAACTACCCCGAAAAAATGCTGCTGCTGCGCCATCATGTGACCAGAGCGAGAAGAGCAGCCGAAACCCGCAGAGCCGGCAGGAAGCTCGGGGGCCGTCCTTCTGATCCACCCAGGATTATAACCTTTTACTCATGTATCGAATACCCAATTCTTGTTAATTAAGGAGAAAATTCACCTAGAACTGCAAATCTCAAATTCAAGAAATACGTTTTCGTGATTTACCTTGTCCATATCTTATAGGATCTCTGGACCCTATGGTCCTATCTGTCATTATAAGATGGAGCGGAAAGGGTTATTTTCCTGCACTTCTCCAGCAATCAGGAACATTATTTTTTGGTTTTTGGTGGAGTTTCCCTTTAAATCGTTTATTATCCAGTAATTGTGTTAATGTTTATTTTGTAATCCTGAACTATAGATAAGAACACAATGCAACTGACCAGTAATAAAAGGGAAATGCATCTACTATATAATTGCCGTAGCACGTTTTGTGTCGGACCCCGGCACGCCGTGGATATGTCACACTGTGACGTCACCACGCTCTTCCCTCCACGCTCCACGCTCCCCTGTCTCCCCTCCACGCTCCCCGCTCTCCCCTCCACGCTCCACGCTCCCCTGTCTCCCCTCCACGCTACCCGGTCTCCCCTCCACGCTCCCCGCTCTCCCCTCCACGCTCCCCTGTCTCCCCTCCACGCTCCCCGCTCTCCCCTCCACGCTCCACGCTCCCCTGTCTCCCCTCCACGCTACCCGGTCTCCCCTCCACGCTCCCCGCTCTCCCCTCCACGCTCCACGCTCCCCTGTCTCCCCTCCACGCTCCCTGTTCTCCCCTCCACGCTCCCCGCTCTCCCCTCCACGCTCCACGCTCCCCTGTCTCCCCTCCACGCTACCCGGTCTCCCCTCCACGCTCCACGCTCCCCTGTCTCCCCTCCACGCTACCCGGTCTCCCCTCCACTCTCCCCGGAGAGCTTGGTAACCAAGGCCGCGGTCGGGTAACTAAGGGGCGTGTCCGTACCACACACCCGGCCCCAGCCGCATCCATTATGTGCTGAGCCCAGGGGTGGCCCGAACAAGCCCAAGGGGACCACCCCAATCACACAATGATAGGCTGGATGCCACCTCCCCCTTAGATTCCTCACCGCTTCCAGGATCACAGCATCACAGGGGAAGAGCCGCGGTGCATGATGGGAGATGTAGTCCTCAGGGGACCGAAAATGCTGCAAAGCTGAGGAGACAGCTCTAATCACACAGAGATAGAGGAGATCTGCGCCTTCTTCATACAAAGTCTGCACTGAAGAGTGAGATTATATGTGTGTGTGTGTGTATACTGTATATGTGTGTGTGTATACTGTATATGTGTGTGTGTATGCTGTATATGTGTGTGTGTATGCTGTATATGTGTGTGTATACTGTATACGTGTGTGTATGCTGTATACGTGTGTGTGTATACTGTATATATGTGTGTGTATACTGTATATATGTGTGTGTATACTGTATATGTGTGTGTATACTGTATATGTGTGTGTGTATACTGTATATATGTGTGTGTATACTGTATATATGTGTGTGTATACTGTATATGTGTGTGTATACTGTATATGTGTGTGTGTATACTGTATATATGTGTGTGTATACTGTATATATGTGTGTGTATACTGTATATATGTGTGTGTATACTGTTATATGTGTGTGTATACTGTATATGTGTGTGTGTATACTGTATATATGTGTGTGTATACTGTATATAGTGTGTGTGTATACTGTATATATGTGTGTGTTGCTGTATAGTTGTTGTATACTTATGTGTGTGTGTATGCTGTATATGTGTGTGTGTTATACTGTATATATGTGTGTGTATGCTGTATATGTTGTGTTGTTGTATACTGTATACGTGTGTGTGTGTATACTGTATATATGTGTGTGTGTATGCTGTATATGTGTGTGTGTATACTGTATATATGTGTGTGTATGCTGTATACGTGTGTGTTGTATACTGTATATTGTGGTGTGTTGCTGTATATGTGTGTGTGTGTATACTGTATATATGTGTGTGTATGCTGTATAGTGTGTGTGTATCTGTATATATGTGTGTGTAGTGTTTGTATACTGTATATATGTGTGTGTGTATACTGTATATATGTGTGTGTATACTGTATATATGTGTGTGTATACTGTATATTGTGTGTGTATACTGTATAGTGTGTGTGTATACTGTATATATGTGTGTTGTATGCTGTATATGTGTGTGTGTATACTGTATATATGTGTGTGTATGCTGTATATGTGTGTGTCTGTATACTGTATAGTGTGTGTGTATACTGTATATTGTGTGTGTGTATACTGTATAGTGTGTGTGTATACTGTATATATGTGTGTGGTATGCTGTATAGTGTGTGTGATACTGTATATATGTGTGTGTATGCTGTATACGTGTGTGTGTATCTGTATATGTGTGTGTGTATGCTGTATATGTGTGTGTGTATACTGTATATATGTGTGTATGCTGTATAGTGTGTGTGTATACTGTATATATGTGTGTGTATGCTGTATATGTGTGTGTTGTAACTGTTATATGGTGTGTGTTGTATACTGTATATATGTGTGTGTATGCTGTATATGTGTGTGTGTATACTGTATATATGTGTGTGTATGCTGTATATATGTGTGTGTGTATGCTGTATTATGTGTGTGTTGTATACTGGTATATATGTGTGTGTGTATACTGTAATATGTGTGTGTGTATGCTGTATACGTGTGTGTGTATACTGTATATATGTGTGTGTATCTGTATATGTGTGTGTCTGTATACTGTATATGTGTGTGTGTGTATACTGTATATATAGTGTGTGTATGCTGTATATGTGTGTGTGTATACTGTATATTATGTGTGTGTATGCTGTATATGTGTGTGTCTGTATACTGTATATGTGTGTGTATACTGTTATATATGTGTGTGTATGCTGTATATGTGTGTGTAGTATACTGTATATATGTGTGTGTATGCTGTATATCGTTGTGTGTGTGTATACTGTATATATGTGTGTGTATGCTGTATACGTGTGTGTGTATACTGTATATATGTGTGTGTATGTGCATGTTATATGTGTGTGTGTATACTGTATATATGTGTGTGTATGCTGTATATGTGTGATGTGTAACTGTTATATGTGTGTGTATGCTGTATACGTGTGTGTGTATACTGTATATATGTGTGTGTATGCTGTATATATGTGTGTGTATACTGTATATATGTGTGTGTATGCTGTATATGTGTGTGTGTATACTGTATATATGTGTGTGTATGCTGTATATGTGTGTGTCTGTATACTGTATATGTGTGTGTGTATACTGTATATATGTGTGTGTATGCTGTATAGTGTGTGTGTATACTGTATTAATGTGTGTGTATGCTGTATATGTGTGTGTGTATACTGTATATTGTGTGTGTATGCTGTATACGTGTGTGTGTATACTGTATATATGTGTGTGTATGCTGTATATGTGTCTGTGTATACTGTATATATGTGTGTGTATGCTGTATATGTGTGTGTCTGTATACTGTATATGTGTGTGTGTATACTGTATATATGTGTGTGTATGCTGTATATGTGTGTTGTTATGCTGTATATATGTGTGTGTATGCTGTATATGTGTGTGTGTGTATACTGTATATGTGTGTGTATACTGTATATATGTGTGTGTATGCTGTATGTGTGTGTGTATACTGTATATATGTGTGTGTATGCTGTATATATGTGTGTATAGCTGTATATGTGTGTGTGTATGCTGTATATATTGTGTGTCTGCTGTATATGTGGTGTCTGTATACTGTATATGGTGTGTATACTGTATATATGTGTTGTATGCTGTATTGTGTGTGTATACTGTATATACTGTGTGTATGCTGTATTGTGTGTGTATACTGATATTATGTGTGTGTATGCTGTATATGTGTGTGTTATGCTGTATATAGTTTGAGCTGTATATGGTGTGTCTGTATACTGTATATTGTGTGTGTATACTGTATATATGTGTGTATCTGATATGTGTTGTGTATACTGTATTATGTGTGTGTATGCTGTATATATGTTTGTATACTGTTATAGTGTGTGTCGTATACTGTATATGTGTGTGTTATACTGTATATGTGTGTGTCGTATACTGTATACTGTGTGTGTAACTGTATATTGGTGTGTAGCTGTATAGTGTGTGTCTGTATACTGTACACTGTGTGTTATACTGTATAATATGTGTGTTAGCTGTATATTGTGGTTGTATACTGTATATGTGTGTGTATGCTGTATATTGGTTTACTGTAAATGTACTGTATATGTGTGTGATACTGATATGTGGTGTATGCTGTATATAGTGTGTATACTGTTGTGTGTGTGTGTGTATACACTCTGCCTCCTTCCTAGCGTTAGGAAGTGCGTTAGGGTCACTCTGCCTTCTGTCCTCCGCTGATAAACTCTGCCCTCCGTCCTCTGCTCATCACTCTGCCCTCCTCCCTCCGCTGACCACTCTGCCCTCCGTCCTCCACTGACCACTGAGCCACCGAACAGTGCTGACCACTGAGCCACCGTACAGTGCTGACCACTGAGCCACCATATACAGTGCTAACCACTGAGCCACTATATACAGTGCTAACCACTGAGCCACCGTATACAGTGCTAACCACTGAGCCACCGTATACAGTGCTAACCACTGAGCCACCGTATACAGTGCTAACCACTGAACCTCCATATACAGTGCTAACCACTGAGCCACCATATACAGTACTAACCACTGAGCCACCATATACAGTGCTAACCACTGAGCCACCATATACAGTGCTAACCACTGAGCCACCCTATACAGTGCTAACCACTGAGCCACCATATACAGTGCTATCCACTGAGCCACCATACAGTGCTAACCACTGAGCCCACCATATACAGTGCTGACCACTGAGCCACCGTACAGTGCTGACCACTGAGCCACCGTACAGTGCTGACCACTGAGCCACCGTACAGTGCTAACCACTGAGCCACCGAACAGTGCTGACCACTGAGCCACCGTACAGTGCTGACCACTGAGCCACCGTACAGTGCTGACCACTGAGCCACCGTACAGTGCTGACCACTGAGCCACCGTACAGTGCTGACCACTGAGCCACTGTACAGTGCTGACCACTGAGCCACCGTACAGTGCTGACCACTGAGCCACCGTACAGTGCTGACCACTGAGCCACCGTAGAGTGCTGACCACTGAGCCACCATATACAGTGCTAACCACTGAGCCACCATATACAGTGCTAACCACTGAGCCACCGTATACAGTGCTAACCACTGAGCCACCATATACAGTGCTAACCACTGAGCCACCATATACAGTGCTAACCACTGAGCCACCGTATACAGTGCTAACCACTGAGCCACTGTACAGTGCTGACCACTGAGCCACCGTGCAGTGCTGATCACTGAGCCACCATATACAGTGCTAACCACTGAGCCACCGTATACAGTGCTAACCACTGAGCCACCGTATACAGTGCTAACCACTGAGCCACCATATACAGTGCTAACCACTGAGCCACCATATACAGTGCTAACCACTGAGCCACCGTATACAGTGCTAACCACTGAGCCACCGTACAGTGCTGACCACTGAGCCACCGTACAGTGCTAACCACTGAGCCACCGTACAGTGCTAACCACTGAGCCACCGTACAGTGCTAACCACTGACTCACCGTATACAGTCTTAAACACTCAGCCGCCATACAGTGCTAACCACTGAGCCACCATATACTGTGCTAACCACTGAGCCACCATATACAGTGCTATCCACTGAGCCACCATACAGTGCTAACCACTGAGCCACCATATACAGTGCTGACCACTGAGCCACCGTACAGTGCTGACCACTGAGCCACCGTACAGTGCTGACCACTGAGCCACCGTACAGTGCTAACCACTGAGCCACCGAACAGTGCTGACCACTGAGCCACCGAACAGTGCTGACCACTGAGCCACCGTACAGTGCTGACCACTGAGCCACCGTACAGTGCTGACCACTGAGCCACCGTACAGTGCTGACCACTGAGCCACTGTACAGTGCTGACCACTGAGCCACCGTACAGTGCTGACCACTGAGCCACCGTACAGTGCTGACCACTGAGCCACCGTAGAGTGCTGACCACTGAGCCACCATATACAGTGCTAACCACTGAGCCACCATTATACAGTGCTAACCACTGAGCCACCATATACAGTGCTAACCACTGAGCCACCGTATACAGTGCTAACCACTGAGCCACCATATACAGTGCTAACCACTGAGCCACCATATACAGTGCTAACCACTGAGCCACCGTATACAGTGCTAACCACTGAGCCACTGTACAGTGCTGACCACTGAGCCACCGTGCAGTGCTGATCACTGAGCCACCATATACAGTGCTAACCACTGAGCCACCGTATACAGTGCTAACCACTGAGCCACCGTATACAGTGCTAACCACTGAGCCACCATATACAGTGCTAACCACTGAGCCACCATATACAGTGCTAACCACTGAGCCACCGTATACAGTGCTAACCACTGAGCCACCGTACAGTGCTGACCACTGAGCCACCGTACAGTGCTAACCACTGAGCCACCGTACAGTGCTAACCACTGAGCCACCGTACAGTGCTAACCACTGACTCACCGTATACAGTCTTAAACACTCAGCCGCCATACAGTGCTAATCACTCAGCCACCTTATACAGTGCTAACCACTGAGCCACCTTATACAGTGCTAACCACTGAGTCACCCTATACAGTGCTAACCACTGAGTCACCCTATACAGTGCTAACCACTGAGCCACCCTATACAGTGCTAATCACTGAGTCACATTACTGCTCTAATTATTGAACCACCATATACAGTGCCAATCATTGAGCCACCATAGAGTGCTAACTACTGAGGCTCAGTTTACAGTGCTAACTATTGAGCCCGCGTATACTGTGCTAACCACTGAGACCCTGTATACTCTGCTAACCACTCAGCCGCCGTATACTCTGCTAACCACTGAGCCGCATAAAGTCTGCTAACCACTGAGTTGCTGTAAACTGCTAAGCACAGTGCTGCGGGCAGGAGAGGGCCGGGGGACAGCGGCCGGGTGCGCCCAGGAAGGCCCCCCGCCCCTACTGCCCGCACCCGGCCGCTGTTCCCCGACCCCCTCCTGCACGCACCCGGCCGCTCTTCCTCGGCCACCTCCTGCCCACACATGGCCGTTGTTCCCCAGCCCCCTTCTGCCCGCTGTTCCCCGGCCCCCTCGTGCCCGCACATGGCCGCTGTCCCCCTGACCCCCTCCTGCCGCACCCGATCGCTGTCTCCCTGCCTCCCTCCTGCCCGCATCCGGCCACTGTCCCCCGGCCCCCTCCTGCACGCACCTGGCCGCTCTTCCTCAGCCTCCTCCTGCCCGCACATGGCTGTTATTCCACCAGCCCCCTTCTGCCCGCTGTTCCCCGGCTTGCTCCTGAACGCACCCGGCCACTGTCCCCCGGCCCCCCTGACCGCACACCGCCTGCTGTCTCCTCCTGGACTCTGGCACCGCTGCACACTGGCACCGCTGCACACCGGTACTGCTGTATGTATTCTATCTACTATATAATTCCGTAGGCACTTCAGTGTCGGACCCCGCAAAAGACCGTGCCTTTGTCACTCTGTGACGTCACCACGTGCGAAGCATTGCCCGCGTAGCGGGCATTGCGACCCCTCGCCGCAGTCAGCACACACCCCCAACCCCTGTCACCACATCCCCCCCATATGTCCGCACACCCCCGCTCCGATCCCGCTCCGGAGCCGCTGCTGTCAGCACACTCCCCGATGTCCACACACACACCCCCCCCCCCGCTGTCACCACACACCCCCCATATGTCCGCATCCCATATGTCCGCCAAAATCGCGGCAGATGCGGTGAAAAAACCGCATCTGCCGCGATTGCCGCATAACCGCTGCACTTGCGGCGCGGTTGCGCTAATCCTCATAGAAAGTATAGGGGGACTTGCGGCAGGTGCGGCAAGTGCGGTTTTGCACTTGCACCAGGTGCGGCCGCGAAAAAAAACGCAGTCAGCCGCGGTTTATTTCGCGGCCGCACCTGCCGCAAGTCCCCCTATACTTTCTATGGGGATTATTTGAAAATGTTAAAAAAAAATTTTAAAATATTCTAGACACCCGATGCATTTGCATCGGGCTCACAGCTAGTAAACGATATTTGTGTGAATTGCGGATCTATTAACACTTTCAATAAATAATCCCCCGATATCAGACCCCACAAAGTCGTCCCCATTTAAGTGCAAAATAACTTTATTACAAGTTCTAAAACTCCTGTCAATAATAATAATAATCTTTATATATATAGAGCCAAGATATTGCACAGCGCTTCACAATTCAGAGAATGAATGAGAACTTGCCTCATGGAGGTGCTCTGCAGAACAGTTGCCCGCCTTCTCCGTCTGGCCCCCCACTGCCTTCTTCTGCCTATAGAGGTGCTGCGGACCCCTCCTTCTCAGCGCTGCTGTCCTCACTCTTCGTTGCACCTTCTTAGGTTGGGTCAGTGACTTCACCGTCCATAGCCTCTCACCATAGCTCGCCTCTCACCGTCCATCACCGCTCACCATAGCTCGCCTCTCACCATCCATCACCTCTCACCATAGCTCGCCTCTCACCGTCCATTACCGCTCACCATAGCTCGCCGCTCACCGTCCATCGCCGCTCACCGACCCTCGCCGCTCACCGTCCATCGCCGCTCACCGTCCATCGCCGCTCACCGTCCATCGCCGCTCACCGACCCTCGCCGCTCACCGTCCATCGCCTCTCACCGTCCATCGCCTCTCACCGTCCATCGCCTCTCACCGTCCATCGCCGCTCACCGTCCATCGCCGCTCACCGTCCATCGCCTCTCACCATAGCTCGCCTCTCACCGTCCATCGCCTCTCACCGTCCATCGCCTCTCACCGTCCATCGCCGCTCACCGTCCATCGCCGCTCACCATAGCTCGCCTCTCACCGTCCATCGCCGCTCACCGTCCATCGCCGCTCACCGACCATCGCCTCTCACCGTCCATCGCCTCTCACCGTTCATCGCCTCTCACCTTCCATCGCCGCTCACCGACCCTCGCCGCTCACCGTCCATCGCCGCTCACCGTCCATCACCTCTCACCGTCCATCACCGCTCACCGTCCATCTCCTCTCACCGTCCATCTCCTCTCACCGTCCATCTCCTCTCACCGTCCATCTCCTCTCACCGTCCATCTCCTCTCACCGTCCATCTCCTCTCACCGTCCATCTCCTCTCACCGTCCATCACCTCTCACCGTCCATCACCGCTCACCGTCCATCTCCTCTCACCGTCCATCGCCTCTCACCGTCCATCGCCTCTCACCGTTCATCGCCTCTCACCGTCCATCGCCGCTCACCGTCCATCGCCGCTCACCGTCCATCGCCGCTCACCGTCCATCACCGCTCACCGTCCATCGCCTCTCACCATAGCTCGCCTCTCACCGTCCATCGCCTCTCACCGTTCATCGCCTCTCACCGTCCATCGCCTCTCACCGTCCATCGCCTCTCACCGTCCATCGCCTCTCACCGTCCATCACCTCTCACCGTCCATCGCCGCTCACCGTCCATCGCCGCTCACCGTCCATCACCGCTCACCGTCCACCACCGCTCACCGTCCATCACCGCTCACCGTCCATCTCCTCTCACCGTCCATCGCCTCTCACCGTCCATCGCCTCTCACCGTCCATCTCCTCTCACCGTCCATCTCCTCTCACCGTCCATCGCCTCTCACCGACCATCGCCGCTCACCGTCCATCACCGCTCACCGTCCATCACCGCTCACCATAGCTCGCCTCTCACCGTCCATCACCTCTCACCGTCCATCACCTCTTCACCGTCCATCTCCTCTCACCGTCCATCTCCTCTCACCGTCCATCTCCTCTCACCGTCCATCTCCTCTCACCGTCCATCTCCTCTCACCGTCCATCTCCTCTCACCGTCCATCTCCTCTCACCGTCCATCTCCTCTCACCGTCCATCGCCGCACACAGTCCATCGCCGCTCACCGTCCATCTCCTCTCACCGTCCATCACCGCTCACCGTCCATCACCGCTCACCGTCCATCTCCTCTCACCGTCCATCACCGCTCACCGTCCATCTCCTCTCACCGTCCATCACCGCTCACCGTCCATCTCCTCTCACCGTCCATCTCCTCTCACCGTCCATCTCCTCTCACCGTCCATCTCCTCTCACCGTCCATCTCCTCTCACCGTCCATCTCCTCTCACCGTCCATCTCCTCTCACCGTCCATCTCCTCTCACCGTCCATCGCCGCACACAGTCCATCGCCGCTCACCGTCCATCTCCTCTCACCGTCCATCACCGCTCACCGTCCATCACCGCTCACCGTCCATCTCCTCTCACCGTCCATCACCGCTCACCGTCCATCTCCTCTCACCGTCCATCACCGCTCACCGTCCATCTCCTCTCACCGTCCACCACCGCTCACCGTCCACCACCGCTCAACGTCCATCACCGCTCACCGTCCATCTCCTCTCACCGTCCACCACCGCTCAACGTCCATCACCGCTCAACGTCCAGCATCTGGGCTAATGAGACTGAAGACTGGACCGTGTGGAAGACAGGGTAATGCTGGGAAACATACTGGAAGCATTATCTACCATCCAACCCACCACCTGTTTACACTGCTCTGGCTTCAAGACTGGTGTCCCGCGCCCCCCTGTAAAGTGGGAAGTTAGGTCCCATGGATGAGTGTGTTTGTTCTTGCAGGCATAATTTCACCTGGCCACAGCTTCTGCGGGCGCCATCAGCACTATGTCCACTTCCCGGCCTCTTACCGCGTGCCTTGCACATTTTATATTTGGTAGATGCTATATCTGCCTGCAAACTTTCCAGTATTACTAGGTAAAAGAAAAAATCTAGCCCTGAAACAGACTTTTATCTTTAGGCGTCAGCAGCAGTATAAGTATACAAGGACTGTAAGGCAATAAGCCCTCTAATCCCAAACTATCCCTCCTCCAGCAGCTCTCCCTTTACACTGCTCCCTCTGACGTTTGGCATTGTGCTTGGTGATGTACAGGTTTACACCGCTCTATCAGACGCTCGGCATTGTGCTTGGTGATGTAAAGGCTTACATCTCTACATCCGTCGCTCGGCATTGTGCTTGGCACATAAAGATTTATATATGTAACTCAGGATCAGTAATGTAATGTATGTACACAGTGACTGCACCAGCAGAATAGTGAGTGCAGCTCTGGAGTATAATACAGGAGGTGACTCAGGATCAGTAATGTAATGTATGTACACAGTGACTGCACCAGCAGAATAGTGAGCGCAGCTCTGGACTATAATACAGGAGGTGACTCAGGATCAGTAATGTAATGTATGTACACAGTGACTGCACCAGCAGAATAGTGAGTGCAGCTCTGGAGTATAATACAGGATGTAACTCAGGATCAGTAATGTAATGTATGTACACAGTGACTGCACCAGCAGAATAGTGAGTGCAGCTCTGGAGGATAATACAGGAGGTAACTCAGGATCAGTGATGTAATGTATGTACACAGTGACTGCACCAGCAGAATAGTGAGTGCAGCTCTGGAGGATAATACAGGAGGTAACTCAGGATCAGTAATGTAATGTATGTACACAGTGACTGCACCAGCAGAATAGTGAGTGCAGCTCTGGAGTATAATACAGGAGGGATCTCAGGATCAGTAATGTAATGTATGTACACAGTGACTGCACCAGCAGAATAGTGAGTGCAGCTCTGGAGTATAATACAGGAGGTAACTCAGGATCAGTAATGTAATGTATGTACACAGTGACTGCACCAGCAGAATAGTGAGTGCAGCTCTGGAGTATAATACAGGAGGTAACTCAGGATCAGTAATGTAATGTATGTACACAGTGACTGCACCAGCAGAATAGTGAGTGCAGCTCTGGAGTATAATACAGCAGGTAACTCAGGATCAGTAATGTAATGTATGTACACAGTGACTGCACCAACAGAATAGTGAGTGCAGCTCTGGAGTATAATACAGGAGGTAACTCAGGATCAGTAATGTAATGTATGTACACAGTGACTGCACCAGCAGAATAGTGAGTGCAGCTCTGGAGTATAATACAGGAGGTAACTCAGGGTCAGTAATGTAATGTATGTACACAGTGACTGCACCAGCAGAATAGTGAGTGCAGCTCTGGAGTATAATACAGAAGGTAACTCAGGATCAGTAATGTAATGTATGTACACTGACTGCACCAGCAGAATAGTGAGTGCAGCTCTGGAGTATAATACAGGAGGTAACTCAGGGTCAGTAATGTAATGTATGTACACAGTGACTGCACCAGCAGAATAGTGAGTGCAGCTCTGGAGTATAATACAGGAGGTAACTCAGGATCAGTAATGTAATGTATGTACACAGTGACTGCACCAGCAGAATAGTGAGTGCAGCTCTGGAGTATAATACAGGAGGTAACTCAGGATCAGTAATGTAATGTATGTACATAGTGACTGCACCAGCAGAATAGTGAGTGCAGCTATGGAGTATAATACAGGAGGTAACTCAGGATCAGTAATGTAATGTATGTACACAGTGACTGCACCAGCAGAATAGTGAGTGCAGCTCTGGAGTATAATACAGGAGGTAACTCAGGATCAGTAATGTAATGTATGTACACAGTGACTGCACCAGCAGAATAGTGAGTGCAGCTCTGGAGTATAATACAGGAGGTAACTCAGGATCAGTAATGTAATGTATGTACACAGTGACTGCACCAGCAGAATAGTGAGTGCAGCTCTGGAGTATAATACAGGAGGTGACTCAGGGTCAGTAATGTAATGTATGTACACAGTGACTGCACCAGCAGAATAGAGAGTGCAGCTCTGGAGTATAATACAGGAGGTGACTCAGGATCAGTAATGTAATGTATGTACACAGTGACTGCACCAGCAGAATAGTGAGTGCAGCTCTGGAGTATAATACAGGAGGTAACTCAGGATCAGTAATGTAATGTATGTACACAGTGAGTGCAGCTCTGGAGTATATACTGTCTGTACACATCTCTGGTCCCTGTATACAGTGTCTCAGGTGGTGTGTGCAGTGTGAGGTGACCTCGTCCATCTTTCCCTGTTATATGACTGTGTGCAGACATTGGAGCAGACCTGTACAGAGATCACCACCCTGCACATGTGACTCCGCCATTCTTTAGCTCCTGTAGAACTGCAGCTCCCATCATGCAGTGCGGCCGCTCTCCCGGGTGATGGCAGCTCTCGTCTCACTGTCAGGGTCTCCGGCGAGAGGCGTCCTGCGAGAGACCCAGATACGGGGGACGTATGACGTCATCACGTCGCTCCCGACGCGACCTGCCGTTTGGGGGCGTGGCTATGTAAATTAACAACTATAAGGACTTATAATGTTGTCTTTTCTCCCGGTATAACCTGCTCTCCTGATCTCCACATCGCCGCTCATTATCACTGCGTGCGGGTTTTACACGTTTTTCTCAGTATTAGCGTGGTTGCCCATAGCGACCAATCAGATTCCTGCTTTCTTTTAGCATCACGAGAGCTGTTGCTATGGCAACCTATCAGAAACAGCTTTCATTTCAAATCCTTAAAGCTGGAATCTGATTGGTTGTTACAGTCTGATGACGTCATGGAATGTTCATCCTATTGTGTACTATGATGTCACGCGCACTATATCAGGAGCAGAGGCCACAGGCAGCTGATTGTTCTGCAGTCTCTGGAGAGTGAGGTCAGGGCTTGTCTTCACCTTTATTCTTTCAGGTTTTTATCATTTATTTTGTTATAAATTCATTTAACCCTTGATTGTACCAGGGGCCAGTGTGGCTCCATACAGATTACACATGGAGGGGCCAGTGTGGCTCCATACAGATCACACATGGAGGGACCAGTGTGGCCCCATACAGATTACACATGGAGGGGCCAGTGTGGCCCCATACAGATTACACATGGAGGGGCCAGTGTGACTCCATACAGATTACACATGGAGGGGCCAGTGTGGCCCCATACAGATTACACATGGAGGGGCCAGTGTGGCCCCATACAGATTACACATGGAGGGCCAGTGTGGCTCCATACAGATTACACATGGAGGGACCAGTGTGGCCCCATACAGCATTACACATGGAGGGGCCAGTGTGACCCCATACAGATTACACATGGAGGGGCCAGTGTGGCTCCATACAGATTACACATGGAGGGGCCAGTGTGGCTCCATACAGATTACACATGGAGGGGCCAGTGTGGCCCCATACAGATTACACATGGAGGGGCCAGTGTGGCCCCATACAGATTACACATGGAGGGGCCAGTGTGGCTCCATACAGATTACACATGGAGGGGCCAGTGTGGCCCCATACAGATTACACATGGAGGGGCCAGTGTGGCTCCATACAGATTACACATGGAGGGGCCAGTGTGGCTCCATACAGATTACACATGGAGGAGCCAGTGTGGCTCCATACAGATTACACATGGAGGGGCCAGTGTGGCCCCATACAGATTACACATGGAGGGGCCAGTGTGGCTCCATACAGATTACACATGGAGGGGCCAGTGTGGCTCCATACAGATTACACATGGAGGAGCCAGTGTGGCTCCATACAGATTACACATGGAGGGGCCAGTGTGGCCCCATACAGATTACACATGGAGGGGCCAGTGTGGCTCCATACAGATTACACATGGAGGGGCCAGTGTGGCCCCATACAGATTACACATGGAGGGGGCCAGTGTGGCTCCATACAGATTACACATGGAGGGGCCAGTGTGGCCCCATACAGATTACACATGGAGGGGCCAGTGTGGCTCCATACAGATTACACATGGAGGGGCCAGTGTGGCCCCATACAGATTACACATGGAGGGGCCAGTGTGGCTCCATACAGATTACACATGGAGGGGCCAGTGTGACTCCATACAGATTACACATGGAGGCCAGGGCCTCAATCATGAGGCCAGTGTGGCCCCATACAGATTACACATGGAGGGGCCAGTGTGGCTCCATACAGATTACACATGGAGGGGCCAGTGTGGCTCCATACAGATTACACATGGAGGGGCCAGTGTGGCTCCATACAATTACACATGGAGGGGCCAGTGTGGCTCCCCTACAGATTACACATGGAGGGGCCAGTGTGGCTCCATACAGATTACACATGGAGGGGCCAGTGTGGCCCCATACAGATTACACATGGAGGGGCCAGTGTGGCCCCATACAGATTACACATGGAGGGGCCAGTGTGGCTCCATACAGATTACACATGGAGGGGCCAGTGTGGCCCCATACATATTACACATAGGGGCCAGTGTGGCTCCATACAGATTACACATGGAGGGGCCAGTGTGGCTCCATACAGATTACACATGGAGGGCCAGTGTGGCCCCATACAGATTACACATGGAGGGGCCAGTGTGGCCCATACAGATTACACATGGAGGGGCCAGTGTGGCTCCATACAGATTACACATGGAGGGGCCAGTGTGGCCCCATACAGATTACACATGGAGGGGCCAGTGTGGCCCCATACAGATTACACATGGAGGGGCCAGTGTGGCCCCATACAGATTACACATGGAGGGGCCAGTGTGGCCCTATACAGATTACACATGGAGGGGCCAGTGTGGCCCTATACAGATTACACATGGAGGGGCCAGTGTGGCTCCATACAGATTACACATGGAGGGGCCAGTGTGGCCCCATACAGATTACACATGGAGGGGCCAGTGTGGCCCATACAGATTACACATGGAGGGGCCAGTGTGGCCCTATACAGATTACACATGGAGGGGCCAGTGTGGCCCATACAGATTACACATGGAGGGGCCAGTGTGGCCCATACAGATTACACATGGAGGGGCCAGTGTGGCTCCATACAGATTACACATGGAGGGGCCAGTGTGGCTCCATACAGATTACACATGGAGGGGCCAGTGTGGCCCCATACAGATTACACATGGAGGGGCCAGTGTGGCTCCATACAGATTACACATGGAGGGGCCAGTGTGGCTCCATACAGATTACACATGGAGGGGCCAGTGTGGCTCCATACAGATTACACATGGAGGGGCCAGTGTGGCTCCATACAGATTACACATGGAGGGGCCAGTGTGGCTCCATACAGATTACACATGGAGGGACCAGTGTGGCTCCATACAGATTACACATGGAGGGGCCAGTGTGGCTCCATACAGATTACACATGGAGGGGCCAGTGTGGCCCCATACAGATTACACATGGAGGGGCCAGTGTGGCTCCATACAGATTACACATGGAGGGGCCAGTGTGGCTCCATACAGATTACACATGGAGGGGCCAGTGTGGCCCCATACAGATTACACATGGAGGGGCCAGTGTGGCCCCATACAGATTACACATGGAGGGTTTCATGGTACCAGATAAGGGTTAAAACATAAAACAAATGGGGAAACCCTCAGTTTAGGTGATGTCCAGATGATTATTGTCAGAGGATTAATGTCTGCCACATTCTACATAGGACGAGGATTTCCCCATTCACCACCAGATTTCATTGATTTCTGACTTTCTTGCTCATCATCAGATTCTTACAATATTTATGAATATTATATATTTTTAATGTAGGGCCAATGATACTATATATAAGACTATATGGTCCCATTATTTTGTATGGAGGGCTATGTGGTCCCCTTATTTTGTATGGAGGGCTATGTGGTCCCCTTATTTTGTTTGGAGGGCTATGTGGTCCCATTATTTTGTATGGAGGGCTATGTGGTCCCATTATTTTGTATGGAGGGCTATGTGGTCCCCTTATTTTGTATGGAGGGCTATGTGGTCCCCTTATTTTTTATGTGGGGCTATGTGGTCCCATTATTTTGTATAGAGGACTATGTGGGTCCTATTATTTTGTATGAGGGGATATATGGGTCCTATTATTTTGTATGGAGGACTATCTGCACCAAATCTGCAAGATAAAATAAAGCAATGTGGGCACAGGGCCTTATAGTGTACTTATAGTAGGATCCAACAAGCCACTGTACCCTCGGGTCATGAGTGATCTCAGGTTCAGGGGAGTAACTAACAGGTGCAGGGGATGCAATTGCACCTGGGCCCTAGAGCCTAGGGGGGCCCCAAAAGTTAATTTGACCTATAGAAAAATAATGCTATTAAAGATTTGCATTAATTGGGGACGTGTGGGCATTTCTACACTGCTGGCCGTCATCACAAGGAAGTGGGAATTTTAAATCCGCTCAATAAGTTTCCCTAGTTTTGGACGGTAAAATTAGGGGCCTCGGCTTATACTCGGGTATATACGGTAACATAAGAAAATCCTAAACAATTTGGGAAACCATTAGTTTAGGTTAAGTCCAGATTATTATTGTCAGAGGATGTACAGTATACATTTCTCAGATATAAGAAATACAGGCAGATACTTATCCATCATATGTCTCCCATCCTTGTATAATGTCCCCCATCCTGGGCCTCTTCCAGTAAAATATGTTCCTAATCCTGATATAATGCCCCTATCCGGGACCCATTCCAGTAATATAATGTCCCCATCCTGGCTTAATGTCCCCATGCTTGGCCCCTTCCTGGTATAATGTCCCCAACCTGGGCCTCTTCCTGGTATAATCCTCCCCCATCCTTGGCCCCTTCCAGGAATGTATTTCCCCCATCCTGGCATAATGTCCCGATCCTTGGTCCCTTCCTAGTATAATGTCACCATCCTGGGCATCTTCCTGGTATAATATCCCCCATTCTTGGCCCCTTCCTGGTATAATGTCCCCATCTTGGGCTCTTCCTGTTATAATCTCCCTCTTTCTCGCCCCTTCCAGTAATATATGTCCCCCATCTTGGTATAGGCTTCTTCCAGTAATAATGTCCCTGCTGTTCTCCAACAAATATAAAAACAAATAAACAATTCTACTCTCCCCCTCTCCTCCTTCGACGAGCGACATTCTCTTCTATGCCTTCTTACTGCAATGCACCGCCAGTGACTTGCCTCAGTTTGGCCGGCAGCATGTATTGCAGTGCAGGGAGCCAGGGAGTCTCTGCACCACAATTTATTTCAGTTGAATATACATCCTTGAACGCATATCCAGCACAGATAGTTGCTGGTGTCGGAGGCCCCTCTCCAGCATGGGCCTGATGCTGTTGGGCTCTTTGCAACCGCAATCGTTGTGCCTCTGCCCCCTGTCGAGTTTCTTCACACACTTATGGTACCTTTACACGCCGCCACAACAGGATGGATACAACCCGCTACAGGCTACAAATGTAGCTTGTCGCGCCAATATCGCCCGTAGTAGCGGCGTCTGAAGACGGGACGACACAGCCGGCTACAGATACCTCTGTATCCGTGCACTGCCCATAAACATATGGCAACATCGCCGATTGTAGCGAGCTGTATCGGCGTGTAAAGAAGGAACAGAAGGTTGTTCCTACACCATGCTATGTAGCTGGGGCGTGACACAGGCTCCGGGTTACCGCGCCCCTTCAGCGATCATTGGAGGAAGCTCCTGCGTTGCGATTGGTTGTCGCCGCACAGGCGGCATATTTAAGGAGCTGACCAGTCACACTACACAATTGCTCGAGCGTCAAGTATTAATCAGCCTCCTGCGATGCCTGGCCAATCATGGTATTATTGCTTTGTCCTATCAGCGTACGGACGTCTCGTAATCCACAATTGTGGCACGCCTATGTGCTGTCCCTCCTGCCCCAGGTCCGCCCATATTAGCTTGTTATTGCGGTGTGTAAATGAGGTACGCTGAGCTACAGACGGCTACTTGCGACACCCGGCGATGTAGCTAGCTGTAGATGTAGCGTAGCGTAGCGCACCTTGTGGCGGCGTGTAAAGGAGATGCGATTACCGTTTGTAACCGTTTGGCCGTGCTCGTGCACGTGAAGTTGCCGTTGGTATCCATCCTGTTGTGGCGGCGTGTAAAGGTACCATTAGTGTGAGTTTAAGTGCAAACAGCGGTCACCAGATATTGATGGGGTTTATATTTTACTTTTATTCTTTCACTTTGCACTTTGTTAATTGATCACAATAATCTATTAACACTATATCTGACTGTGCAGCATTTGTTGTGTTCACCTCCTATGGGGTCATTCATTCTCTTCTATCTTTTCTCCTTTTTAGAAAATGGTGCCTGCGCTTTGGTTTCTGTATTGGAGATTTGGGGCCCACCATCCTCATGGAGTCGGGTAAGTCTATTTATACTATTAATGTGTATTGTTTCCAGGGGTGAACCAAGCCTCCCTGCTGCCTGAGGCCAACTAAAGAATGGCGCCCCCCCCCCCCCCACCCTCAATAGTAAATTTTTACAATCGGTACAAATACATCTAGTTCATACAGATTTATAGCAATCCTGTAAAATTGAGAACACAGTGATGTCAGCGCCATCGCACGCACATACAAGAACTACATGGAAGAATCCAGAACCAGGATTATTAATGGCAAGGGCAGGCTTTGCACAACCATACAGACACACAATGATGGCGGCAGAGCGTGGTCCTGTAGGCAGACACAGTCCTGCATCCTTATAGCATACACACAGGAGGCAGCACCTATTATCTCTGGCACACGTCTACAAAACTCTGGGCAGCTGCAATGTAGCGGTTGCCTGGCACTGACTAGTCAGACATGTCCCCCGTGCAGCACTGTCCACGCAGCACATGCAACGACCTGCAGTCTGAGCATCGACAAGCCGCCACTGCACTAAGTTGGTAAAATGGCGCTTCTCCCCCAACAGACCACGCCTCCTCCTGAAACACTTAGCCAATCACAAGCGCCGCACATGGCTCTTTCCGACGCTAATATCAGGGGCCGTCCAATTGGGTTGAGCAAGAGATGTGGGAGCGGGAAGGCTGATAAGCGCCACCAACCAATCACCGCTCGGGAGAAACATGGCTGGATGTATGTACCGAGGGGCGGCACTGGACCTGGTGTGTAAGTTATGGCCAATCAATCCTGCAGCAGAGGGACAATGTATCCTGCACCAGGGGCAAACATAGAAATCATGAGGTTCCATAGCAGAAGTTCTAATTGGGGCCCCCGAGTCAAACTATAGAAGCGGGAGTGGCATTTTGAGGGACCCTTCATGGATGCCGCCCTCTGTTCACCAGCAGGTGGCACCACCTGAGGCAACCGACTCAGGTCGCATCATAATAGGTGCGCCCCTGATTGTTCCTATGATATAACTAGCAATCATTCTTTCTACCTGCAGAAACATCTCCAGCAGATGGGGCGCATTGGACAGGATGAGGCTGGGGGTGGTAGATCTACTATAGAGTAACAAAATAGGATTGATACAAATGTGTTCCCCATTAACGCGACCCTGTCAGGTAAAGAAATGCTATTAACCTGCAATGATTGGGTTAATCTGCAGGTTAATATAATTTTATCCTGAAAACCTTCAGCTCCTCAGTGACTGCTATATATTAGGAAAGTAATGAATGAAGAGAGGTAGTGAGTTTGGACTAAAGATTGGAGGATAGGTGATGTGGATGAGGCATTAGTATTGTGAGGGGGTTTAGTTATAGGTTCAGGCTTTGATGTGCGGGTACAAGTTGAGGACAAGTTTGGTAAATTACACATGTTTATGGCTCCCTTCTTCATTAATGACTGATGTTCATCATTTATACATATGTAGAGCACAGACATTAGTTTGATCTGAACCCTCACTGTCTCATCTACTTATAGGGAGGAGGAAGACCATGAGGAGATGGTGGTGGAAGAAAGTAACATCTTAGAGGAGAAAGAGGTGGAGAATAACATCATGGAGAAGGAGGAGGTGGAGAGTAACGTCATGGACGTGGAGGAGAAGGAGGAGGTGGTGGCGAGTAACATCAAGGAGGAGAATGACATACAAAATCTCAGTAATATCATGGATGTGTATGCGAGAAATATTGAGGAGGAGGAGAATAACATCAAGGAGGAGAATAAGATTGAGGAGGAGAGTACCATCATGGAAGAGGAGAGGAGTAACATTGAGGAGAATACCATCAAGGAGGAGAATAACATACAAAATCTGAGTAATATCATGGATGTGGAAGCGAGAAACATTGGGGAGGAGGAGAATAACATCAAGGAGGAGAATAACAAAAAATATCTGAGTAACATCATGGAATTGGAGGCGAGTAACATTGAGGAGAGTACCATCAAGGAAATGGAGAAGAGTAGCATTGAGGAGAGTAATATCAAGGAGGAGAATAACATACAAAATCTGAGTAACATCATGGATGTGGATGCGAGAAACATTGAGGAGGAGGAGAATAACATCAAGGAGGAGAATTACAAAAAATATCTGAGTAACATTGAGGAGAGTACCATCAAGGAAGTGGAGAAGAGTAGCATTGAGGAGATCAAGGAGGAGAATAACATACAAAATCTGAGTAACATCACGGACGTGGAGGCGAGAAACATTGAGGAGGAGAATAACATCAAGGAGGAAACTGGTAACATCAAGGAGAGACTGGGGACGGGAAGCGGGGACGGGAGGCAGTTTACAGGAGGCGGCTGGGGGCGGTGACGGGAGACGGGAGGAGACTGGGGACAGGAGGCGGGGACTGGGGACGGGAGACTGGGACGGAGGCGGGAGACGGGAACAGAGGCGGAGACTGGGGACGGGAGGCGGGAGACTGGGAGATGGGAGCGGAGACTGGGGACGGGAGACTGGGGACGGACTGGGAGCTGGGAGACTGGGGACGGGAGACTGGGGACGGGAGACTGGGGACGGGAGCGGGGACGGGAGGGGGCGGGACAGGAGACTGGGGACGGGAGGCGGAGACTGGAGACGGGATGGGGGACTGGGACGGGAGGCGGGAGACTGGGGACTGGAGGCGGGAGACTGGGACGGAGGCGGGGATGGGAGGGGAGGAGGGAGGGCGGGAGACTGGGGACGGGAGACTGGGACGGGAGGGACGGGAGGCGGGGGACGGGAGGAGGGAGACGGAGGCGGAGACTGGACGGGGCGGAAGACTGGGGACGGGAGACTGGGGAGGACGGAGGCGGGGACGGGAGAGCGGAGGATGGGAGACTGGGACGGGGGACGGGGAGATGGGGACGGGACGGGAGACTGGGGACGGGAGACTGGGACGGGAGACTGGAGGAGGCGGAGCTGGAGACGTGGACTGGGGACGGGAGGCGGGACGGGGACGGAGGACGGGAGACGGATCGGGACGGGAGACGGGGACGGGAGACGGGGGGACGGGAGGGCGGAGGACGGGACGGACGGGAGACGGGAGACGGGGGGAGGGGGGAGGACGGGGACGGAGGGCGGAGACTGGGACGGGAGACGGGAGACTGGGGACGGGAGCGGGAGATGACGGGAGGCGGGGACGGGAGGCGGAGGACTGGGGACGGGAGACTGGGACGGGAGCGGAGACTGGGACGGAGGCGGAGACTGGGACGGGAGGACGGGGACGGGGCGGGAGACTGGGGACGGGAGGCGGGGACGGGACGGGAGCGGGAGACTGGGACGGGAGGCGGGGACGGGAGGACGGGGACGGGAGACTGGGAGGGAGGCGGGAGGACGGGGGACGGGGGAGAGGGGACGGGGACGGGAGGACGGGGGACGGGAGGCGGGAGACTGGGGGACGGGACGGGGACGGAGGAGGACTGGGGACGGAGACGGGAGGCGGGGGACGGGACGGGGAGACTGGGGACGGGACTGGGACGGGAGACGGGGGGGAGGACGGGAGACGGGAGGACGGGAGACGGGAGACGGGAGACTGGGGACGGAAGGGGAGGGAGACGGGAGGACGGGAGACGGGGACGGGAACGGGAGGCGGGGGACGGGAGCGGGAGACTGGGGACGGGAGACTGGGGGACGGGACTGGGGACGGGAGGCGGGAGGACGGGGACGGGAGACGGAGACGGGGACGGGAGACTGGGACGGGAGACTGGGGACGGGAGACTGGGAGACGGGAGACGGAGACGGGAGACGGGAGACGGGAGACTGGAGACGGGAGACTGGGACGGGAGACGGGACGGGAGACTGGGGACGGGAGACGGGGAGACGGGAGACGGGAGACGGGACGGAGACTGGGACGGGAGACGGGGACGGGACGGGAGACTGGGACGGGAGACTGGGCGGACGGAGACTGGGGACGGGAGACTGGACGGAGACTGGGAGCGGGAGACGGGAGACTGGGGCGGAGACGGGAGACGGGAGACTGGGAGGAACGGGAGACGGGAGACGGGGACGGGGACGGGAGACTGGGGACGGGAGACGGGAGACGGGAGACGGGAGACGGGAGACGGGGACGGGAGGGACTGGGGACGGGGACGGGAGACTGGGGACGGGAGACGGGAGACTGGGGACGGGAGACGGGAGACGGGAGACGGGGAGACGGGAGACGGGGGGACGGAGACGGGACGGGAGACGGGAGACTGGACGGGAGACTGGGGACGGGAGACGGGGAGGGAACTGGGGAACGGGGACGGGACGGGAGACTGGGACGGGAGACGGAGACGGGGAGGGGGACTGGGGACGGAGATGGACGGGGAGACTGGGACGGGAGACTGGGGACGGGAGGACTGGGGACGGGACGGGAGACTGGGAGAGGGGAGGGACGGAGACTGGGGACGGGAGACGGGAGACTGGGGACGGGAGAGACGGGAGGACGGGAGAGGACGGGGACGGGAGACTGGGGACGGGGAGGGACGTGGGGACGGAGGACGGGAGACGGGAGACGGGGCGGGAGACTGGGGGACGGGAGACGGAGACTGGGGCGGGAGAGGGGGCGGGGAGGGAGACGGGGACGGCGTGACCTGGGACGTACTCGGACTCCGCGCGGCGTTCTGGGTCCGCGCGTACTGGCGTACACGTTCGCTGCGGACGTGGACCTGGGAGACTCCGCGACCCCCCTCTGGGACGCGGAGACGTGGGACGCGAACTGGGCGTCCCGGACGCTGCCCCCGGGTACTCGGGAGCTGCGACGGTACGCGTGGACGCGCTGGACGGACCCCCCCGGTTCCGGGACTGAGACGGGGACTGGACGGGCTGGGGCGGAGCGGGAGACGGGGACTGGGCGGGGACGGCTGGAGACGGGGAGATCGGGGACGGAGGCGGGAGACTGGGGACGGGAAGGGGGAACTGGGGACGGGAGACGGAACGGGGACGGGGGACGGGAGAGCGGGCGGAGACTGGCGGAGGCGCTGGGACGGGACACGGGGCGGACGGGACGGACTGGGGCGGGACGGGGACGGGAGACTGGGGACGGGGACGGGGGACGGAGCGGGGACTGGGAGGCGGAGACTGGACGAGACTGGGGCGGGAGACTGGGACGGGAGACTGGGACGGGCGGGACGGGCGGAGACTGGGGACGGGAGAGCGGAGACTGGGGACGGGAGACTGGAGGACGGGACGGAGCGGGGACGGGAGACGGAGGGAGACTGGGGACGGGGGACGGGGGAGACTGGGGACGGGAGATGGGACGGGAGATGGGGACGGGAGGCGGGAGATGGGAACTGGGCGGGCGAGGACATGGGACGGGAGACTGGGACGGGGACGGGGACGGGGACTGGGACGGGGACGGAGACTGGGGACGGAGCGGGGAGATGGACGGAGGCGGGGACGGGGGCGGGGGAGGGACGGAGGGAGACTGGGGGCGGGAGACTGGGGGCGGGAGGGGAGACTGGGACTCCCGTCTTCCCTCCCCGTCTTCCCTCCCCGTCTTCCCTCCCCGTCCTCTCCCTCCCCCGTCTCCTCCCCTCCCCCTCCTCTTCCTCCCCGTCTTCCCTCCCCTCTCCTCCCCTCCTCCCTCCCCGTCCTCCTCCCCCGTCTTCCCTCCCCGTCTCCTCCTCCCTCCCCTTCCCTCCCCCGTCTCCTCCCTCCCCCTGTCCTTCCCTCCCCCGTCTTCCTCCCTCCCCCGTCTTCCTCCCTCCCCCCCTCTCCCTCCCCGTCCTTCCCTCCCCCGTCTCTCCCTCCCCCGTCTTCCCTCCCCCGTCCTCCTCCCTCCCCCGTCTTCCCTCCCTCGTCTCCCTCCCCGTCCTCCCTCCCCGTCTTCCCTCCCCCGTCTTCCTCCCCCCGTCTTCCCTCCCCCGTCTTCCCTCCCCGTCTTCCCCCCGTCTTCCCTCCCCGTCTTCCCTCCCCGTCTTCCCTCCCCCGTCCTCCCTCCCCCCTTCCCTCCCCCTCTTCCCTCCCCGTCTTCCCTCCCCGTCTTTCCCGTCTCCCCCCGTCTTCCCTCCCCCGTCTTCCCTCCCGTCCTCCGACTCCGGCCCCGTCCCCGCGACTCCCGTCTTACCCTCCCGGGCGGGAGACTGGGGACGGGAGATGGGCGGGAGGCGGGAGGACGGGGACGGAGACGGGGACGGAGGGAGACTGGGGACGGGAGACTGGGGACGGGAGCGGGGACGGGGGGAGACGGGGAGATGGGGGGACGGGGAGGGAGACTGGGGACGGAGCGGGACGGCGGGGAGGGAGACGGGGCTGGGGGACGGGAGTGCGGGGAGACTGGGGCGGGACGGGACGGCGACGGGACGGGAGCTGGGGAAGCGGAGACTGGGGACGGGAGACTGGGACGGGACGGGAGGGGGAGCTGGGACGAGGGGGAGACGGGGACGGGAGGGGACGGGGACGGAGGCGGCGGGGGACTGGGGCGGAGGGGAGACTGGACCCCCGTCTGCCGCTTGGAACGGGGGGGACGGGAGGGGGGGGGGGAGAGGGGACGGAGCGGGGGGGGAGGGGGGGGGAGGGGGGAGGGTGGGACGTCCCCCGCTTCCCCCTCTCCCTCCCGTCTCCCTCCCGCCCCTCCTCCTCCCCCCTCCCTCCCCTCCCTCCCCTCTTCTCCCCGTCTCCTCCCGTCCCCCCCCTCCCCCTCCCTTTCCCTCCCGCTCCCTCCCCCTCTCTCCCTCCCCCGTCTTCCCTCCCTCTTCCTCCCTCCTTCTTCCTCCCCTTCCTCCCCTCCTCTCCCCCCTCTCCCTCCCTCTCTCCCCGCCTCCCGCCCCCGTCTTCCTCCCTCTCTCCCTCCCCCTCTCTCCCGTCTCTCCCCTTCCTCCCGTCCCTCTCCCGTTCGTGTTCTCCGTCGTTTGTCGGGAGCTGGGGGGGGGCGGAGGGGGGAGGGGAGGGGAGGGTGGGGGGGGGGAGGGAGGGGACGGGGGGGGAGGAGAGAGGGAGGAGGCGGGGGCGGGGGGGGGGGAGATGGGAGGAGGGGGGGGGGGGGGGGGGCGGAGGGGAGGGGCGGACGGGGCGGACGGAGAGGGGAGGGAGAGGCGGAGGGAGGAGGAGGGGGAGGAGGAGGAGGAGGCGGGAGGCGGGAGAGGGGCGGAGAGGGGGCCGCGCCCCGCCGTTCTGCCCGTCCCGCCTCCCGCGTCCCCGTTCCCCTTCATCTCCGCCCTCGTCCCCCCGTCTTCCCCTTCCCCCTCCCCTCCCCTTTCCCTCCGTTCCTCCCGTCCTCCCCGCCCTCCCCGTCCTCCCGTTGGGGACGGAGATTGGGGACGGGGAGGGGGAGACTGGGACGGGACGGGAGATGGGGACGGAGGCGGAGAAGGGGACGGAGGCGGGAGACTGGGGGGCGGAGGAACGGGTGGCGGGAGGTGGGGAGACTGGGGACGATCCCCCGTCTTCCCTCCCCCGTCTTCCCTCCCGTCTTCCTCCCCCGTCCCTCCCCCGTCCTCCCTCCCCCGTCCTCCCTCCCCGTCTCCCTCCCCCGTCTTCCGTCCTCCCTCCCGTCCTCCCTCCCTCCCGTCTTCCCTCCCCGTCCTCCCTCCCCCGTCTTCCCTCCCCCGTCTTCCCTCCCCGTCTTCCCTCCCCGTCTTCCGTCTTCCTCCCCCGTCTTCCCTCCCCCTCCCCCTCTCCCCCTCCTCCCGTCCTCCCCCGTCTTCCCTCCCCCGTCTTCCCTCCCCCGTCCTCCCTCCCCCGTCTTCCCCCCCGTCTTCCCTCCCCCGTCTTCCCCTCCCTCTCTTCCCTCCCCGTCTTCCTCTCCCCCGTCTTCCCTCCCCCTCTTCCCTCCCCCTCTTCCCTCCCCGTCTTCCCTCCCCCGTCCTCCCTCCCCCCGTCTTCCCCCCCGTCTTCCCTCCCCGTCTTCCCTCCCCCGTCTTCCCTCCCCGTTCTTCCCTCCCCCGTCTTTCCCTTCCTCCCCGTCTTCCCTCCCCCGTCTCCCTCCCCGTCTTCCCTCCCCCGTCCTTTCCCTCTCCCCGTCTTCCCCCCCTTCCCCTCCCCCGTGCGGGAGACTGGGGACGGGAGAATGGGCCGGGAGGTGGGAGACGGGATGGCGGGGGACGGGAGACTGGGGACGGACGGGAGACTGGGGACGGGACGGGAGACTGGGACGGGGAGGACGGGAGACTGGGGACGGGAGGGGGAGGACGGGGACTGGGGAGACTGGGGACGGGAGACTGGGGACGGGAGACTGGGGACGGGAGGGGAACTGGGGACGGGAGGCGGGGGACTGGGGAGAGCTGGGGAGACTGGGGACGGGAGACTGGGGACGGGACGGGCGGGAGACTGGGGACGGGGACTGGGGACGGAGACTGGGAGCGGGAGGACTGGGGGACGGGAGACGGGAGCGGAGACATGGGGACGGGAGGCGGAGAACATGGGGACGAGGCGGAGACTGGGGACGGGAGACTGGGAGACTGGGGACGGGAGACTGGGGACGGAGGCGGGAGAATGGGGACGGGAGGCGGGGAGACTGGGGACGGGAGGCGGGAGACGGGAGACTGGGGGCGGGAGACTGGGGGCGGGAGGTGGAGACTGGGGACGTCCCCCGTCTTCCCTCCCCCGTCTTCCCTCCCCGTCTTCCCTCCCCGTCTCCCTCCCCGTTCCTCCCTCCCCCGTCCTCCCTCCCCCGTCTTCCTCCCCCGTCTTCCGTCCTCCCTCCCCCGTCTCCTCCCCGCTTCTCCCTCCGTCCTCCCTTCCCCGTTTCCCTCCCCGTCTTCCCTCCCCCGTCTTCCACTTCCCCTCTCCGTCTTCCTCCCCCTCCCTCCTCCCCCTCCCCCGTTCCTCCCTCCCCCATCTTCCCTCCCCCGTCCTCCCTCCCCCGTCCTCCCTCCCTCGTCTTCCCTCCCCCGTCTTCCCTCCCCGTCTTCCCTCCCCGTCTTCCCTCCCCGTCTTCCCTCCCCGTCTTCCTCCCCGTCTTCCCTCCCCCGTCTTCCCTCCCCCATCTTCCTCCCCCGTCTCTTCCCTCCCCCGTCTTCCCTCCCCGTCTTCCCTCCCCCGTCTTCCCTCCCCGTCTTCCCTCCCCCGTCTTCCCTCCCCCGTCTTCCCTCCCCCGTCTTCCCTCCCCCGTCTTCCTCCCCGTCTTCCCTCCCCCGTCTTTCCCCTCTTCCCCGTCTTCCTCCCCGTCTCTCCTCCCCGTCCTCCCTCCCCCGTCCTCCCTCCCCGTCTTCCCTCCCCGTCTTCCCTCCCTTCCCCGTCTTCCCTCCCCTGTCCCCCGTCTTCCCTCCCCTGTCCCCGTTCTCCGTCCTCCCGTCCCCCGTCTTCCGTCCCCCGTCTTCCGTCCCCCGTCTTCCGTCCCCCGTCTTCCTCCCCGTCCCCCGTTTCGTCCCCGTCTCTCCGTTTCCCGTCTCCGTCCCCCGTCTTCCGTCCCCCGTCTTCGTCCCCCGTCCTTCCCTCCCCCGTCTTCCGTCCCCGTCCCCCGTCTTCCTCCTCCCCCGTCTTCCTCCCCGTCCCCTCTCCGTCCCGTCCCTCCCCGTCTCCCTCCCCCGTCTTCCTCCCCGTCCCCCGTCTTCCTCCTGTCCCCCGTCTCCTCCCCTCCCCGTCCCCCGTCTTCCGTCCCCCGTCTTCCGTCCCCCGTCTTCCGTCCCCCTCGTCTCCCGTCCCGTCCCTACTCCGTCCCCCGTCTTCCGTCCCCCGTCTTCCCTCCCCGTCTTCGTCCCCGTCTTCCGTCCCCCGTCTTCCGTCCCCCGTCTTCCCGTCCCCCGTCTTCCGTCCCCCGTCCTCCCGTCTTCCGTCCCCGTCTTCCGTCCCCGTCTTCCGTCCCCTCGTCCCCCGTCTTCCGTCCCCTGTCCCTCCCCCGTCTTCCGTCCCCCGTCTTCCGTCCTGTCCCGTCTTCCGTCCCCCGTCTTCCGTCCCCCGTCTTCCGTCCCCGTCTTCCGTCCCCCGTCTTCCGTCCCCTCGTCCCCGTCCCCCGTCTTCCGTCCCTTCGTCCCGTCGTCTTCCGTCCCCCGTCTTCGTCCCCTGTCCCCGTCCCCGTCTCCGTCCCCCGTCTTCGTCCCGTCCCCCGTCTTCCGTCCCCGTCTTCCGTCCCCTGTCCCCGTCTTCCGTCCCCTGTCCCCGTCTTCCGTCCCGTCTTCCGTCCCCCGTCTTCCGTCCCCTGTCCGTCTCCGTTCCCCTGTCCCCCGTCTTCCGTCCCCTGTCCCGTCTTCCGTCCCCTGTCCCCCGTCTTCCGTCCCCTGTCCCCCGTCCCCTGTCCCCCGTCTTCCGTCCCCTGTCCCCCGTCTTCCGTCCCCGTCTTCCGTCCCCTGTTCCCCGTCTTCCGTCCCCCCGTCTTCCGTCCCCCGTCTTCCGTCCCCGTCTTCCTGTCCCCCGTCTTTCCGTCCTCCGTTTCCCGTCTTCCGTTCCCCCGTCTTCCGTCCCCGTCTTCCGTCCCCGTCTTCGTCCCCCGTCTTCCTCTTCCCTCCCCGTCTTCCGTCCCCCGTCTTCCGTCCCCGTCTTCCGTTCCCCTTCGTCTTCCGTCCCCCGTCTTCCGTCCCCGTCTTCCGTCCCCCGTCCCGTCCCGTTCCCCGTCTTCCGTCCCCGTCTTCCGTCCCCCGTCTTCCGTCCCCCGTCTTCCGTCCCCGTCTCCGTCCCCCGTCTTCCGTCTTCCCTCCCCGTCTTCCGTCCCCGTCTTCCGTTCCCCGTCTTCCGTCCCCGTCTTCCGTTCGTCCCCGTCTTCCTCCCCGTCTTCCGTCCCCGTCTTCCGTCCCCCGTCTTCCGTCCCCTGTCCCCCGTCTTCCGTCCCCCGTCTTCCGTCCCCCGTCTTCCTCTTTCCGTCCCCGTCTTCCCGTCTTCCGTCCCCCGTCTTCCGTCCCCGTTTCCCCGTCCCCCGTCTTCCTCTCCCCGTCTTCCGTCCCCCGTCTTCCGTCCCCCGTCTTCCGTCCCCCGTCTTCCGTCCTGTCCCCCGTCTTCCGTCCCCTGTCCCCCGTCTTCCGTCCCCTGTCCCCTCTCCTGTCCCCCGTCTTCCGTCCCCCGTCTTCCGTCCCCCGTCTTCCGTCCCTCCCCGTCTTCCGTCCCCGTCTTCCGTCCCGTCCCCGTCCCCCTTCCGTCCCCGTCTTCCGTCCCCGTCCCCGTCTTCTCCTGTCTCCCCCGTCTTCCGTCCCGTCTTCGTCCCCCGTCTTCCCGTCCCCGTCTTCCGTCCCCCGTCTTCCGTCCCCGTCTTCCGTCCCCCGTCTTCCGTCCCCGTCTTCCGTCCCCCGTCCTCCCGTCTCCGTCCCCGTCTTCGTCCCCGTCTTCCGTCCCCCGTCTTCCGTCCCCCGTCTTCGTCCCCCGTCTTCCGTCCCCCGTCTTCCTCCCCCTGTCCTTCCGTCCCCGTTTCCGTTCCGTCCCCGTCTTCATCTTCCCTCCCCGTCTTCCGTCCCCCGTCTTCCGTTCCCCCGTCTTCCGTTCCTCCGTCCCGTCTTCCGTCCCCCGTCTTCCGTCCCGTCCCGTCCCTGTCCCCCGTCTTCCGTCCCCCGTCTTCCGTCCCCGTCCCCGTCTTCCGTCCCCGTCTTCCGTCCCCGTCTTCCGTCCCCCGTCTTCCGTCCCCCGTCTTCCGTCCCCTCTCTCCGTCCCCGTCTTCCTCCCCGTCTTCCTCCGTCTTCCGTCCCCCGTCTTCCGTCCCCCGTCTTCCGTCTTCCGTCCCCCGTCTTCCGTCCCCCGTCTTCCGTCCCCTTCCCCGTCTTCCGTCTCCTCCCCGTCTTCCGTCCCCCGTCTCCGTCCCCGTCTTCCGTCCCCCGTCTTCCGTCCCCCGTCTTCCTGTCCCCCGTCCTCTTCGTCCCCCGTCTTCCGTCCCCGTCTTCGTCCCCCGTCTTCGTCCCCGTCTTCCCTCCCCCGTCTTCCGTCCCCCGTCTTCCGTCCCCCGTCTTCCCGTCCCCTTCCCCGTCTTCCGTCCCCCTCCTCTCCGTCCCCCGTCTTCCGTCCCCCGTCTTCCGTCCCCCGTCTTCCGTCCTCCCGTCTTCCGTCTTCCGTCCCCCGTCTTCCGTCCCCCGTCTTCCGTCCCCCGTCTTCCGTCCCCCCGTCTCCGTCCTCCGTCTCCGTCTTCCGTCCCCCGTCTTCCGTCCCCCGTCCCTCCGTCCCCCTCCTCCCGGTGATATTTAAGGAAGATATCCAGGTTGGCACAGTTCGGTCACCTGGCAAAAGACATCGCTGTGCTCGGTCAGCTTCCTAAACTTGCCGCTATTCCTTTCTTGGTGGGTGCCTGCCGAAAGCGGGGTGCTGCTGGATTGGATTAAGTGGCCCTGGAAGTCCTGAAGGCACGAATTTTCTAAATCCTGATGAGCAAGCAGAAAGGTGAGACTCTGTTGCCTATTACATTTTATGTTTTGCTTGTTTAGTTGTTATATGCGTTTAACTGTAAGGCTACATTCACACTGTGCATTTTTTCATTTGTTTTTGATCCGTTTTTTGCAGTGCACTGCAGAAAACGGATCACTCACATGACACCACAGCAAAGTCTATGGATTTTCATTTTTGCCATTCAGACTGTGCTGTTTTAAGGTGATCCGTTTTTTCACTTTAGGACACCTACATTTTGGAAAAGGACATGTCAGTTTCTGTAGCATTTTGTCTCGCCATTTTCCCATAAGAGCTCTTTAAAATTGGTGGAAAAAAACGCAGCAGTCAAAACAGATCAAAAAACGCATCCAAAAATGGATCCGTTTTTTTGTGTGTTTTTTTTTTGACAGCTCCTGTTCTTCAGCTAAAAACGCAACAGAACAGAAGAGAAAAAAAATGCAGTCTAAATGTAGCCTTAGGGACCCAATAAAGTCTTACTGGCGGCGGAGGATGGTGCCTGGGGCTGTCGCTATGCGGTGGTGGTGATTGCAGAGGGTACCTGGGCTAGAGCTCTTTGATGGTGGCAATGGCGGCAGGGGACGATGCCTGGGGTTAGCGCTCTGCGGTGGTAGCGGCAGGAGAGGGTGCCTAGAATTGGCGCTCTGTAGTTCCAGTGGCGGAGGAGGGTGCTTGGGGCTGACGCTCTGCGGTGGGGGAGGTGCCTGGGACTGGTGCTCCTGGGGCACGTGCTCAGTGGTGGTGGAGGCAGGGAAGGGTGCCTGGAGCTGGCACTCTGCGGTGGTGGTGGCGGGGAAGGGTGTCTAGACACCTCTTTGGAGCGGTGGGGCGGGTGCCTGGGGTTGGTGCTCCTGCGGCGGAGGAGGGAGCCTGGGGCTGGCGCTCTGTGGTGATGACGGTGGGGGAGAGTGTCTGGAGCTGGTGCTCTGTGGTGGTGGCGGCGGGAGAGGATGCCTGTTATTAGCGCTCTGTGGTGGTGGTGGTGGTGGGGAAGGGTTCCTGGGGCTGGCGCTCTGCGGTGGTGATGACGGCGGGGAGGATGTCTGGAGCTGGTGCTCTGCAGTGGTGGCGGCAGGACAGGATGCCTGTGATTAGCGCTCTGTGGTGGTGGTGGTGGGGAAGGGTTCCTGGGGATGGCACTCTGCGGTGGTGGCGGCAGGGGGAGGATGCCTGGAGCTGGTGCTCTGCAGTGGTGGCGGCGGCACAGGATGCCTGTAATTAACGCTCTGCGGTGGTGGTGGCGGGGAATGATTCCTGGGGCTGGCGCTCTGTGATGGTAGTGATGGGCAAGGGTTCCTGGGGGCTGGTGCTCTGCAGTGGTAGCAATGGGGAAGGGTTCCTGGGGGCTGGTGCTCTGCAGTGGTAGCAATGGGGAAGGGTTCCTGGGACTGGTGCTCTGCGGTGGTGGCAGCAGGGGAGGTGCTTGGATCAGGCACTCTGCGGTGGTGGCAGCAGGGGAGGGTGCTTGGAGCAGGCACTCTGCGGTGGTGGCGGCGGGGGTGGGTACCTGTGAATAGCGCTCTGTGGTAGTTGCAGCGGGGAGGGTTCCTGGTGCTGGCGCTTTGCAGTGGTGGTGGCGGCGGGGAGCTGGCACTGGCTAGGGGTATGTGGCTAGTTCTCCGAGTCAGGTTACCTTATGACTCCACCCCATACAGAATACAGTAATATAATGACATCTCTGCACAGGACTCATCACTGATAGGAGAATCCAATTATACAAATTATCAATCTTACCAACGCGATTTTCTCTTCTTTCCCCACTTTTGACCTTTGCGGACACTGTACTGCCGGCAGCAGGTCACATGACCACACAGAGGCCGGGCAGTCACACAGGAAGTGGTGGAGGCGCAATGTTTGCCAAAAATATTGAAAATTTTGAAATTTTGATCTTTGGAATTTTTATTCCGTTAACCCACAGACTTCTATCACACAAAATAGTTCATAGATAACATTTCGCACATGTCTACTTTACATCAGCACAATTTTGGAAACATTTGATTTCCTTAGGAAGTTAGAAGGTTTCAAAGTCCATAATCAATTTCTCATTTTTCCAACATTTTTAGGGACCACATCACATATGATGTGACTTTGAGGGGCCTAAATCACAGAAAGCACCCAAAAGTGACACCATTGCAAAAACTGCACCCCTCAGACGGCTCAAGAAGATTATTAACCCTTTGAGTGCTTCACAAGAACTAAAGCAATGTGGAAGGTAAAAATGAACATTTTCCTTTTTTTCAACAAAAATGTTACTTTAGCCCCAAATTTTGCATTTTCGCAAGGGTAACCGGAGAAAATGAACCCTAAAATTTATTGTGTAATTTGTCCTGAGTACACTGATGACCAATATGTAGTCGACAACCACTGTTTGGGCACACAGCAGGGCTCGGAAGGGAAGGAGCGACATTTGACTTGTGAAACACAAAATTGTCTGGAATCATTAGCGGACACCATGTCATGTACGGAGAGCCCCTGTGCGCCTAAACAGTGGAAGCCCCCCCACAAGTGACCCTATTTTGGACCCCTTAAGGAATTTATCTAGCTGTGTGGTGAGCACTGTGAACCCTTAGGTGCTTCACAGAATTTTAAAATGTTGAACTGTGAAAGAAAAATAATATTTTTCCTCATAAAAGGTTGTTTTATCCCCAATTTTTTATTTTCAGAAGAGTAACAGGAGAAGATGGACCATACAATTTGTGCATTTTCTCCTGAGTACACTGATACCTCATCTAAGGAGGAAAACAACTATTTGGCCACATGGCAGGGCTAGTAAAGGAAGGAGTGACATTACACTTTTCGAGACAAAAGTTGCTGGAATAGATATGGATGCCATGTCTTGTTTGGAAAGACCCTGATGTGCCTAAAGAGTGACCCCTTCCCTCCCAAGTGACCCCATTTTCAAAACTATACTTATTAAGGAATTTATCTACATGTCTATATGTGTGGTGAGCACCTTGAACCCCCAGGTGCTTCACAGAATTTTTTAAACATTGAACCGTGAAAACAACAAATCACATTTTTCCAAAAAAAATGTTGTTTTAAGCCCCAAATTTTGCATTTTCATAAAACTAACAAGAGAAAATGGACCCTAAAATTTGTTGTGCAATTTGTCCTGAGTTCGTCAATACCCCGTATGTAGTGGAAAACCAATGTTTGGGTGCACAGCAGGGCTCTGAAGGGAAGGAGTGCCGTTTGACTTTTGGAACACGAAATCATCTGGAATGGTTAGCGGATGCTATGTTGCGTTTGCAGAGCCCCTGATGTGCCTAAACAGTGGAACCCCACACAATTGACCCCTTCTTGGAAACTAGACCCCTAAAGGAATTTATCTAGATGTGCAGTGAGGACATTGAGCCCCCAGGTGCTTTACAAAAGTTTAAAATGTTGAACCATGAAAATAATAAATCACATTTATTCCAAAAAATTTTGTTTATCCCCAATTTTTACTTTTCACAGGAATAACAGATGAAAATGGATCTCACAATTTGTTGTGCATTTCTCCTGAGTGCGCTGATACCTTATATAAGGAGGAAGAAAAACTATTTGGCAGTCTTCAAAAGGGAGGGAGCGCGATTACATTTTTCGAAGATAAAATTGGCTGGAAAAGATAGTGGACGACATGTCTTGTTTGGAGAGTCCCGGATGTGCCTAAACAGTGGAAAACCCCAATAAGTGACCCTATTTTGGAAACTAGAGCCCTCAAGGAATTTATCTAGATGTATGATGAACCCCCAGATGCTTCATAGAATTTTATAACTTTGAAAAAAAAATAAAAAAAATAAAAAATTTTATTTTAGCCTCAAATGTTTTATTTTCATAAGGATAACAGGAAAAATGCACCATACAATTTCTTGTGCAACTTCTGCTAAGTATACTGATACCCCATATGTGCTGGGAAACTAATGTTTTGGTGCACGTTAGGGCTCAGAAGGGAAAAAGCACCATTTCAGTTTTGGAAAGCAAAATCGTCTTGAATTGATAGTGGGTGTCATGTTTGGAGAGCCACATATGTGTCTAAACAGTGGAACTGGGTGCATGGCAGGGCTAAGAAGAGAAGGAGCGCTATTTCGCTTTTGAAATACAAAATTGGCTGGAATAGATAGGTGACACCATGTTGTGTTTCGAGAGCCCCTGATGTGCCTAAACAGTGGAAACCCCACACAAGTGAGAATATTTTGGAAAGTACACCCCTCAAAGCACCTTCTCTAGATGTTTGGTGCACCTTAAACCCCCAGTCCTTCACAGAATTTTATAAAGTTGACCTGAGAAAATTAAAAAAAATAATTTTTCCCCAACAAAAGGTACTTCGAAACCAATTTTTTCAGTTTCACAAGGTTAACAGAATTGTCACGCTGGGTGCGGTCGGGTAGCAGGAGCTGGATGAAGGGGATCAGGGAGCCTGCTACTGGGTCCCTGGCTCGCCCTGATCTCGAAGGTACCTCTAAAGGTGAGGAGGTTCAAGCCGCCAGCCAAAGTCCCTAAAGCTCCTGAGAAGCCCTAGGCCTAAGCCCCTACCTCCACCCATTGACCACAGAGCTCAGCAACTTCCAAGGGTAAAAAAACACAGCAGCTTCAGATCAGCGTCTGCTCACACCAGGTCACAGTCCAGAAGTGAACTGAATCAGCAACAATAGGTGGATGTGATCTGACCCATTTATGGCCGAGGGTTGGGGAGCAACCAGCCCAGACACACCCCTCAGCTCACCTAAGCATGAATCATATTCATCACATACACCTGCACTCTCAGCTCCCGCTCATTAGCTTCCTCTCTCCACACTGAGAGCAGGGAAAAAAGGCTTCATTTAAATCACAGCAGCAGCACTTCCATATCACAAGGCAGTCAATACGTAACAAGAATAAAATAGACATAATTTAAGACAAACTCACCAAAAGCATCAGTATTATGCACCTGTGTTGCCTTTATCATTGGGCCTGCTGCATCCTCCTAAGTGCATTTGGTATCAGAAGTTTTGTCTGCTTTTGATGAGCTTTTCTGAAATTATGTCCTTTTTTATAATTATTTTTTAATATAGTGTTAGGGACCCTTGATGGTGGGTTACGAGCTTGCGTGTTTTGGGCCAACATATCAGCCAATACCTCCACATTAGCCCACCTAATCTAATAGTATAGGTCTGATCAATAGGCTGCATGCAGACACTCTACATCATACTTGCTTGTGTGACTGACGCCCTATGGATAAGATATAATAGTCTGGCTCAACCAACCAATTAGGTGCTCTAGGGAAAAATTATCCAATGTAAAAAATAGAATCCCTGGCACACTAGATAAGAAAAGCCGAGATTTTTAATTTTTTTTGGAACTTCTGGACGACCATTAACGTTTCGACCCTACATTGGGTCTTCTTCATGAATGGGTCTTCAGATTATGAAGTGTGATCATGTATTTTAGCAAGGTATGCCAACCGTGGTTATTTCCTGGCAGCCTGTATACTGTTTTACAGGCTTGTATAGCTGGTGTGGGGGAAGTAATAGAGATCCACGGTGTGGTCTACCTCTTAGGGCTTAAGCAGTGGTATGTGACTCCTGTCCTTGTGATAATGGATGGTGGTCCGTGCGGGTGCTGTTGTGGATCAGGATGCCCTATGGAAACCTCATCTGTGTGCATATAAAATACCAGAAACCACCCCTCCATGATATGGTAAGCTGAGAGTGGTGGTCTCATCAGTATCTTGCACCTGTGTTGCCTTTATCATTGGGGCCAGCTGCATCCTACCAAGTGCATTTGACACTGTATCAGACCTTATGGCTGCTTTTGGTGAGCTTTACAGAATTAAATGGTCCCTACAATTTGCACCCTTCAGTGACTTCATCCAGGGGTGCAGTGATCATATTGACACCACAGATGTCACAGAATTTTATACCACTGGGCAATAAAAGAAAAAAAAAAATAACCATAACATTTTTGGTTTAGCCCCAGATTTCACATTTCACACAAAAAAATGAGTAAAAATGGTCACACTTTCTGCTGAGTGTGGCCAGGGCCGTATTTCCCATTTTGCACCCATAGGCACATGCCTAGGGCACCAGGTGTCAAGGGGGTGGCACCAGGGGCAAGATGTAAAAAATGTTTTTTTTGTTTTTTTTTTAAATCTCCCTCCCTCCTCCAAATTCTTATTAAATCCGGAGTGTTTTTGGAGGAGGGAGGTGGCCCAGGCACGATTGCAAATTAACGTGCGCGCCCCTGCACTTCCAGGGTCAGTGGAGTCCATTCGGCTCCCCACCCTGGCATCCGGCCGCGCGCTGCTGCAGTGTCACAGCGCTCAGCCAAGGGCGTAACTAGAACTGGCAGGGCCCATGCAAACTTTTGAACGGCCCTCCAAGACACGCCCCCCAATGACACGCCCCCTCCAAGACACGCCCCCCTCCAAGACACGCCCCTTCAAGACACATCCCCTTACAGGCCCCAGCAGTATATACAGCAGCCCCAGTGGTATACCGCAGCCTCTCCAGTGGCACACAGTTGATCAAACCGTCAGGTGTTACAGTCTGTGCGCTGGACTGAATCGCAGGGATTGGAGATGCTGCTGCCGGCACGGAAGGGTGTCAGTGTACTGCTGCTGCTGTGAAGCGGATCAGGTACTTCAGCAAGTCGTTGTCCCCAAACTGTTAAGTCTCTCAAGGTGTCAAACTCTGCGCCTGGGTTTTGGATGGACCACCAGCTTGCTTGCTTTCTATCCTCAGACAGTTTTAAGGCCCACAATAAATTGTCCAATTAACGCTTTGTTCTCATCACGGACACCATCAGGATCAACTTGTTTTAACAGTCTGTATGCTTCTTGCAAGCGCAGTGAATAATCAAGGACACTTTCTTGTGCCCCTTGGTTACAACGATAGAATGACAGTCTTAATTCAGCTTCGGTATGGCCTCAAAAACCCGGGTTAATCTAGCGAATTTCTGCTCCACAGATTCCTGAGTTTCTACAGGCCAGCTGCGGCTCTGCAGTTCAGCTGCACCGGTTAACTGTCCCATAACAACTGAAGCTCTTTGCTTACCGGTCATCGGGTACATGTCCAGCGCTTGGCATATCTTCCTCTGGAAGTTCTCCAAGGTACTGGGTACACCGCTGTACTTGGGTAACCAGGTTGCACTAGGAACGTAGGGTAGAGACATCGGCAAAATTCGAGCGGGTTGCAGTGGCGTACCGCCGACTGGTTGCTGTCCATCAAGAGGTATATTTTGAGGTGCCGCTTGGTCTAGCGGGGGCACCGAGTGATCGGGAGCCGGGTTACTCATGGTCGCTCCCCCTTAGTTAAGCGTAGCCTTTCCCTCGGTTTCAAACGGAAGTGTCGGCCTCGCAGTGAGGAGTGAGGCACCACGGGAGTTTCCGGTTCCTGCTGCGTACGGAGGAAGTCGTCAGAGCGTGGGGGCGGGGCCAATCTTCGCGCCCTCAGCACAGTCACGCCCCTTCTTTTCCCGCCTTTTCGCGCAGCAATGGCGGACCAAATGTACAGTTCGATATTTACAGTCAATAAATAGCACACAATACCCGTGATAACGGGCCTGCTCGTATCCTGTTCGTGACGCCAAATTCTGACTCACCGTAGCCGGGGGTACACGTAGCGGGCGTTGTTTCTCCTCCAGTCACGGAACCGCGCCTGCGGGGGTGTAGGCCCGGTGGTCCAGATCAATAGGGGAATGGCGGAACAGTAGGGGTGATTTGTCTTCGTGACGCCACCTGCGGGTGTTCTGGTAACTTTACCAGCGCTGTTCGGGTCTCCAGGGGATGTTATACAGCGAGATGGAACGCTCCCCACAGGACGAGCGGGAGTCCCCGGAGCCGGGAGTTGCGCAAGATGTTGTGAGGCAGCTGCGGGGTGCTGTGCACTGAATCCAGGAGTAACGTACAACCACACAAAGTCTCTTTTAGGTACCTTTACTGGATGGTAATCAGGCACACTCGGACCGGGATAGTGAAGTTGGCACTTCTGGAGGTTCACAGCAAGCAGTGTTAGGCTTCCTTTCTCTAGTTCTGGTGCTAAGGTCGGGTGGATGTGGAATCCAGCCGGACCGGACAGTGCGTTCAATGGAACTTGCTTCACCTGGTTAACAGCACTGAGGGCACTGTAAAAGGGTCTGAGCAGGATCAGTACTCTTCCCTGGGCTCTCGCTGATAGGTGCTTCAGGTGGAACAGGGGGCTAAACCTCCTGTTGGATGTGCTGGTTCTCTGTGATGGCTTTGTAGCTTCCACAGCTTCGGTTCCAGTAACCGGTTAATTTGGAAAGAGTCGGATTAACTCTGTGTTCCTGAGAGGTGATCTCCTTCTTCCTATTATCCCAATTGCAGGGATCTCCACTTGCTAACAGGCTGGTTGGGCCTAGTGTGTTCCTCATAGGGTGGAGGTTTCACACAGGCTGGCAGCTCTTGTAGCGTCTACCACACTCTGAAGTTTCTCCCTCCAAGACTCTTTTTATAGGAGGAACTGGCTCAAAGTCACCAGTGGAGCTCCCCCTAGAGGCTCGGGGTGAAACCAGGTGTTCTAAGTGTTGTTGTGTTTGTGGGTTTTGCTTTGCTGTTACTTACTCCATTTGTGCCTAAGGATTTCTGTGGTGCCCAACAGGTGCCAGGGTGCCACACTTTCTCATAGAAGTATACTTGCTCCTTGAGGTATATGGGGAACACATAACATAGAGAATCAAGAGTAAAATATGTTTACCTTATGACAAAAATTTCATGGAAAAGTGATATCAGCTCTGCTATGTTTAATACCAGTCAACTGCAAATTGAGAGTATAAATTAATAATATATCGATCCCATTTATCAATTAAGATATGAGTGACAATGTATAACACACTACCTGTACTCTAAAGAGATCATACAAAGGATATGTTTCCCTATTTGGGGCAGGATTGTTAGTATATCCTACAAGAATAAAACAAATATGTATTTAAGCCTCTACTTATTCCATAGTGGGCACCTCTAATACACCATAGTCAAGTTCATTACCTTTTAAATATGTGAAAAAAGGATGAGATAATCGGGATTAATTCTCCCTTATCCTGCAAATAAGACCTCACTGCGGTCACTATAAACAAAGGAGTAAAAAAACAGCTGAAAAGAGCACTGAGTTCTAGAATTGCTGTATTAAATTTACATATAAAGGTAATATTCTGTCATTTAGTAAGAGAGTGTCCACATTTTTCATGCAAACAGAATGGGTCTCTCTCCATAAGCAGTTAAATGTAATGACCACCGTGCACTATCTTATGTTGGTGCTCAAATGCATAATAATCTATGAGATTAGGTTAAAGTAGCGAAATCACCCTAGAACATAATAGAATGAAAAAACCCAGTACCATGTACTGTATACCTTGTGTGTATGTCTGGATAGCGTGGACTCGCCGCGCGGGATGCAAGTGCGGCTCTCAGTGAGCCGCGCCATTAAGAAGCGGCGTGTGACGTCATTTCCGCTGACGTCACCGCGGGTCGTGCGCATGTGCGGGAACGTAGGACTGTATAGTGTATGCGTTACCTAGAAAACTCATCTAAAAGAGCGATACCAGACACCCGATGTTGTCTGTGTCTATGGTAAAACTTGCATTTTAGTACCTCACCTATAAATAGGAAAGAAATGAGAAAAATGAAATGACAATAAAGAGTAATATGTGTTATGAACAAGATACAAAGGTAATAATTGGAAAGCTGAATATGAATGTAGTTAATGCGATTTAAAGAGACAGTGTACCCAATTCTACCAATCAAGTTAAGTGGAAAAAATACCTTTATGGATCTGTTTAAAAATGGCTATCATACTCTTTATTAAGACCCAATGGAAATTGGGTTTGTAATTCATGTATCCACTTGGCTTCCCTGCGACCAGGGTGGCCACAGGTAGGAACTGCAGCCAGGCAGGAGGGAGACAGTTTGTATACCAAACACCATCAAAACACACAGCCACAAATACAGCACCCACCCGGAGCCCGGGACTCTAGGCGGGCAAAGGGGTGACAGGGTTTAGAGGAAAGTGGGTGGGAAGGAAGGTCAGGTGGTAGACCAGTACAAAAGGAGGGAACAAGGAGTAGTTAAACAGTAGGCCGGAGTAGGCTGAGAGGAAAAGACCAAGAGTAGGCCAAAGTGAGCTGAGCTGTAAAGGCAAGAACAGACAGAAAGTGACACTTCCCGGAGGGATAGGGCTCCCTGGAGACGCAGAATCCACAGAGACACAGATCCATGGAGAGAAAGCTCGTCCATAGCCGGTAGCCCAAAAAGGAAGGTGAGGACAGAGACCGGACCGGTGCCACCGGGTCTGTGGAGTACGGCAGCGACGACCGACTGCAGACAGGTTAGGTTCCCTTTGAAGCAACTGGTAGCCACACGGGTCGGAAGGAGCCCAGTAAGCCCTTGAGGGTTACCCAAGGCTAGGCTGGGACCAGAGTGTCAGCTCTGAGGGGGACTGCAGCTACACGCCGGCTCCCCAGACAAACCGACGGGGAACGCTGATTCCAAGTCAGGGTTCCCACTACATGGATTGGAGACTCAGCAACATTATAGGACCTGGCTTGCTGCCCATACACATAGGGGGAAGCCACACAAAAGGGACCGAGTTGCTGTCATTACAATCCACAAAGAAGGGCAGGAAAGAATAAAGCCGGAAAGGTTACAGAGAAAGAGTGAAGGGACTCAGGAAGATAGCCTGGCTGCGGTGGGTTCAGTGTGTCCGGAGTTACCCGTATAAAGGGACTGTGTTGAGAACTGTACTGTTTGGATTGAAGAACGTGCCAGTAAAACCCAGTGAACCCTGTTTAAGTCTCCCGTGTGTGAATCCCTGAAACTAGAACTTTTATTACACTTTGCACCCTGTCAGGAGCTGCCCCGACCCGCGGCGGGATCATCCACCTTGCTGCAGCATCCATCCATCCTCCTGTCAGAAGTACACTGCAGCGGTGGTCCCCTTAGGGTACCTTTATACGCCGCCACTGCGTGGTAGCAGCTGCCTGGCAATCGGATTTTTGTGACTGTTGAGTTGAAATTGCTTCGAAGTGGCGGCGTGTAATTTAGGAAAGTGATCGGGTTTCTCATAGTTGCTTCGGGTAGCGGTTTCCGAGCCATGTTCTAAAATCCAAGGCAACACACAGGGAGAATTGCCATGGTATTGGTGTGTAAACGGGGGACAGGGATGGAATCAGCGTCGCCTAGTGAATTCCCAGGGGCGTGCTACAGCCTCATGTATACCGCGCCCCATCAGTGATCATTGGTGGGGGCTACTGTGTTACGATTGGCTGTCCCTTCACAGGGCGCCATATTTAAAGAGCTGTCCATTCACACTACACAATTGCAATCCTTCCTGCGCAGGCTGCCCAATCATGACGCTATTGTGTTGTCCAATCATCGTGTTAGCGTCACGGAATACACAACTCTGTCACGCCTATGTTCTTGTGGCGCTAAAGATGTACGCCCATATTCCTTTGTGGATAGCGGCGTGTGAAGCGGCGATGGTATTCAACAGCAAGTTATCCGCAGGATCTGTAGGAACTTCCGGGGAACCACGATACATTGAGTTGACAATGTAATGGCGGCGTGTACATGCGGCATCGGCGATCGTTGGCAACCGTTAAAAATGTGCGAATACACGTATGGTCGATACCGGTTGCCAGTGATAGTGGCGGCGTGTAAAGGTACCCTTACCGACCACAACCCGTGGGTGGCGTCACGACAAACAATCCCCTGTATATATTACCCTTTTACTTGTGAAAACCCGGGACACGGTCTCGACCAAGACCGCCGTTATATCTCCAGCAGTACTGTGGCGCCCTGCTCACACAGGTAGCCACAGACTTCCCTAATGCACAGCTGGGTTTCACAGCAAGTACCTACTACATGCAACACCTTCCACCCCGGCACCGTAGGGGGCGCTCCACTTGCTGACCTTAGGCAAGATCCCCTATAAATACTGCTGCTGGGGGAGGAGTTAGTCAGAGTGTGCAGACGCTAGGAGAGCTGCGAAGAAGTCCTGGTGGTAGGTGCCGCGGTTAGGCCCGAGCTAGTGACCTGGAGTGGCCCTTCTGACGTCCCGCAAGCCTAAGTGGGGACAGAAGACAAGGAGCAGAGAACTAAAGGGAGTGGGGAACTAGTGGAAGTTCGCCCTAGGAAGTACCGGACATCGGGGATCCGCACCTGTGGTATCCTCCAGGACTACATAGAACCCCATCACACCATGGAGGCTTCAGCCACCCGTCCCCCTGTGGGGCAAGGAGAGGGAGCCAGACACAGCAGTGTTCCACCGCAGTGATCAGAGAGGGTAACCCGTGGACCGCACAGGAGCAGAGGACAGATATCCGAGTCAGGAAGAGAGAGGAGGTAAGGTAGACAGGGACCCGATATACATGAGAACACCTTGGCGCAGGTTATCGGGCTTAACATGCAATGGCCAATGCATTAACTAAGATTCTCATTTTTTATGTTGTTTCCTCAGTTTCTGCAATGTCAATTTTCATCTTCAAAATTTGCATTAGTTTCTTATATGTTAGTCAAACACTTCATTATGTCATATATTGTGTTTAGTGTGCAGCAGTTCACGTTCTAATATATACAGTTGTTTCCCAGCTAGCACCTGAACCTGTAGGTGTGCCAGTCTTCTTTAAATTATTATATTGCTGTTTTTGACTGAGCACCCTTCCCCGATAGCCTAGTCAAGATTAGCCATGTTTTTTCCACCACCTTATTGTAGTCCAACCTCATACCACACCCATACACGTAGGTTTTAAATTGCACTCAGAGGCTGGTGTCCTCACAAGTATTTGCACCACAAACAAAGGCATAAGGTAAGGTAGACAGGGACCCGATATACATGAGAACACCTTGGCGCAGGTTATCGAGCTTAACATGCAATGGCCAATGCATTAACTAAGATTCTCATTTTTCATGTTGTTTCCTGAAGCAGTTTCTGCAATGTCAATTTTCATCTTCAAAATTTGCATTAGTTTCCTATATGTTAGTCAAACACTTCATTATGTCATATATTGTGTTTAGTGTGCAGCGGATCACTCTAATATGTGCAGTCGCTAGGAGAGCTGTGACGACGTCCTGGTGGTCGGTGCCGCGGTTAGGCCCGAGCTAGTGACCTGGAGTGGCCCTTCTGACGTCCCGCAAGCCTAAGTGGGGACAGAAGGCAAGGAGCAGAGAACTAAAGGGAGTGGGAACTAGTGGAAGTTCGCCCTAGGAAGTACCCAGGGGTGAACCTAGCCTCTCTGCTGCCTGAGGTGAACTGCAAAATGGCGCCCCCCCCCCACCCGCTAGACAAAATTTTTAATTGATAAAATAAATCTGGTTCATACAGATTTATATTTATCCTGTAAAAATGAGAAAAATAGTGGACATTTTAGTTTACAGAAACAGAAAAAAAGATGTCCACACAAGGATGTCAGCGCCATCACACGCACATACAAGAACCACACAGAAGAATCCAGAACAATCATTAATGGCTACGGCAGCTTGGCACAAGCATTTAGACACATAATGACTGGCAGAGCCGTGGTCCTGCAGGCAGAACTGATTGCCAACCTCTGACACATGCCTGCAAAACTCTGGACCGCTGCCTGGAGCTGAGTAGTCAGACAAGTCACCATACCGCACCTTCAACACAACACAGGTAAAGACCTGCAGTCTGAGCATCAAAAAGCCACCACTGCACTAAGTTGGTAACATGGCGCTTCTCCTCCATCCAACAGACCACACTTACTCCCGAATTGCTTAGTCAATTACAAGCGCCACACACGGGGCTGTCTTTATGTAATTAATAACAGGGTCCTTCCTATTGGGCTGAGCAAAAGATATGGGAGCAGGAAGGGGGAAGAGCATCACCGACCAACCGCTGCTCAGGAGAAACATGGCTGGATGCCTGAATGTACCGAGGGGCGGCACTGGACCTGGTGTGTAAGGCCGGTTTCACATTTGCATTCGGAACGCAAGTGTAACAGAACGCAGCCAAACGCATGCGCACTGCGTTCCTATGTTTAACATGGGAACGGTTCCGTTTGGATGCGCATCATTTATACGCCCTCCTCCGCCCTCCAAATGCAACATGTTGCATTTTTGTGCGTTCACAGGCGCTTGTTTTATCAGCAAGTGCCTGCAGGAGCAGAAACAATGCATGGATCTCAATGGATCCGTACTGTCCTCCGCATGGCGGCGCAGGAGAACGCTGCGGATCACATTGAAATTTCGTCATCGGCGGCTGGGAGGATCCTCCGCCACAGCCATACCACTCTCTGCTGCACCCACCTCACCTCAGCGGCCAGCTTGCAGCACCGGTACCATATTACCGGGAACTACAGGTGGCGTCACGATTCCCTGTAAATACTCCCTTCTCCCTCACCATCTACTCAAATGATAACCAGGGCACGGAACCAGGATCCCGTCCACCCGTGACTCCCTATTCAAGTCATCAGCCCCGCTGTCCGAGTACCCCCTTGCCCTGGCCACATCATATTTATTTCTTGATAATTGTGCAGCATAAACAGGCTGCCGATCTCAAATTAGCAAAACTCCTGTTTGTAATGTTAAATCATTATTTTTGCTTACAAATCATTGTTCTCAGCACCAGATTGTCCTGTGCACAGGGGCATACATAGAAATCATGGGGCCCCATGGAAGAAGCTGTAATGCAGCTGGGTCACATAAGAACATATCACATAACTTTCCAGCCCTTATCAGGTATTTTTCATCCTATTGAAGCCTCTAGATTCTCTTTTCACTGCAGCCATAAAGTGTTATGCCAACATAAGTGCCTCCCAAACACTGTATGATCCCCCACAGTGATTCCTCCACACACAGTATGATGACCCTACTGTACCTCCTTCAACTACCCCAGCAATGAATGGTGACCCCCAACACAATATAATCCCCAACTGTGAACCCCACATCAATTCATAGAGTATAATGGCCCCACACAGCCCTCCGCACAGTATGATGGACCCTACACAAAACTTCACATTGTATAATTGCTTAGATACAGTATAGTGGCCCTGATATAGTCCTCCATAAAGTATAAAGGCTCCTCACAGCCCTTCAAATAGGATATTGCACTCCACATGGCCCTCCGCATATTATAATGGCCTCAACATAGGCTTCCATATGTTATAATACGCTTCCCATAGTCCTCCATATAGTATAATGCCCCCCATAGTCCTATAAATAGTATAATGCACCCCTATAGTCATCCATATAGTATAATGCATACCCCATAGTCCTCCATATAGTATAATGCACCCTGTAGTCCTTCATGTATATATAATGCACCCCCATAGTTTCTATAAATAGTTATAATGCTCCTCATAGTCCTCCACATAGTATAATGCACCCCCATAGTTCTATAAATAGTATAATGCACCCCCATAGTCCTCCATATAGTATAATGCACCCCCATAGTCCTCCATATTGTATAATGCACCCCTATAGTCCTCCATATAGTATAAGGCACCCCCATAGTCCTATAAATAGTATAATGCTCCTCATAGTCCTCCACATAGTATAATGCACCCCCATAGTCCTCCATATAGTATAATGCACCCCCATAGTCCTCTATATAGTATAATGCACCCCTATAGTCATCCATATAATATAATGCAGCCACATAGTCCTCCATATAGTATAATGCACCCAGTAGTCCTTCATATATGATAATGCACCCCCATAGTCCTATAAATAGTATAATGCACCCTCATAGTCCTCCATATACTATAATGTACCCCCATAGTTCTAGAAATAATATAATGCACTCCCTAGGTCATCCATATAGTATAATGCACCCCCATAGTCATCCATATAGTATAATGCATACCACATAGTCCTCCATATAGTATAATGCACCCCTGTAGTCCTTGATATATATAATGCACCCCCATAGTTCTCCATATATCATAATACACCCAATAGTCCTATAAATAGTATAATGCTCCCCATAGTCCTCCACATAGTATAATGCACCCCCATAGTCCTCCACATAGTATAATGCACCCCCATAGTCCTCCATATAGTATAATGCACCCCCATAGTCCTCCATATTGTATAATGCACCCCCATAGTCCTCCATATTGTATAATACACCCCCATAGTCCTCCATATAGTATAAGGCACCCCCATAGTCCTCCATATATTATAATGCACCCCTTTGTCCTCCATATAGTATTATGCACCCCCATAGTCTTTCATATAGTATAATGCACCCCTATAGTCATCCATATAATATAATGCAGCCACATAGTCCTCCATATAGTATAATGCACCCAGTAGTCCTTCATATATTATAATGCACCCCCATAGTCCTATAAATAGTATAATGCACCCTCATAGTCCTCCATATACTGTAATGTACCCTCATAGTTCTAGAAATAGTATAATGCACTCCCTAGGTCATCCATATAGTACTATGACCATTGGTCACCAGTGTACTCCCTCCTTCATTATTGCTTTCAACTGTATCGCCATTCGTGTTGCTGATACAGTTGATAGTACAATGCAGGGTGGGTGAAGGTGGCCCCGACTTACAGGTCCCATAGTGGCCATGTGGTTGGCCGCCATTGGCTGTACATCACTGCCTATACAAACATGTGATGTGGTGCCGAGAACAATAGCAACTTATGGGTGCGCACAGTATTGTACCAATAATCCTTCTGTGCAGGTGGGACGTGTTGTGTCTAAACAGGACAATAAATCCTGTAGTGATTTAAAGAAAAAATATCTTTTGGTCGTAGATTGAGCCTATAACCACATTCCCTGTGGAGTCTATTAATGAAGCTTCTCAGGAGAGCATTGACCAGCACAACGCCGCGCTCCCCGATAACACCAGGATCCTGAGACAGCTAAATGGGGACATAGACTCCAAAAGCAAAAAGTCACATTCCCAGACTTTAGTGCAGGGTAATTCAGGGTGTCCCTGCTCTATTCTCTATGAATATTGCTTCCGGTCTTCTCACTGTCTCTGTAATTCTCGCTTTCTCCTGTAGCGTCAACAAGTCGAGTCTCTGCCTTTCTGCAGAGTCCATTACACCTGGAAGGAGAAGCAGAGGGAATATTATGTCTACGGCCTGGAGAATAAAGCTTACTGCGAGAACTACCCCGAAAAATGCTGCTGCTGCGCCATCATGTGACCAGAGCGAGAAGAGCAGCCGAAACCCGCAGAGCCGGCAGGAAGCTCGGGGGCCGTCCTCCTGATCCACCCAGGATTGTAACCTTTTACTCATGTATCGAATACCCAATTCTTGTTAATTAAGGAGAAAATTCACCTAGAACTGCAAATCTCAAATTCAAGAAATACGTTTTCGTGATTTACCTTGTCCATATCTTATAGGATCTCTGGACCCTATGGTCCTGTCTGTCATTATAAGATGGAGAGGAAAGGGTTATTTTCCTGCACTTCTCCAGCAATCAGGAATATTATTTTTTGGTTTTTGGTGGAGTTTCCCTTTAAATCGTTTATTATCCAGTAATTGTATTAATGTTTATTTTTTAATCCTGAACTATAGATAAGAACACAATGCAACTGACCAGTAATAAAAGGGAAATGCAGAAACGATATTTGTGTGAATTGCGGATCTATTAACACTTTCAATAAATAATCCCCCGATATCAGACCCCACAAAGTCGTCCCCATTTAAGTGCAAAATAACTTTATTACAAGTTCTAAAACTCCTGTCAATAATAATAATAATCTTTATATATATAGAGCCAAGATATTGCACAGCGCTTCACAATTCAGAGAATGAATGAGAACTTGCCTCATGGAGGTGCTCTGCGGAACAGTTGCCCGCCTTCTCTGTCTGGCCCCCCACTGCCTTCTTCTGCCTATAGAGGTGCTGCGGACCCCTCCTTCTCAGCGCTGCTGTCCTCACTCTTCGTTGCACCTTCTTAGGTTGGGTCAGTGACTTCACCGTCCATCACCTCTCACCATAGCTCCCTCTCACCGTCCATCACCGCTCACCATAGTTCGCTTCTCACCGTCCATCGCCGCTCACCATAGCTCGCCTCTCACCGTCCATCGCCGCTCACCGTCCCTCGCCTCTCACCGTCCATCGCCTCTCACCGTCCATCGCCTCTCACCGTCCATCGCCTCTCACCGTCCATCGCCGCTCACCGTCCATCACCTCTCACCATATCTCGCCTCTCACCGTCCATCGCCGCTCACCGTCCATCGCAGCTCACCGTCCATCGCCTCTCACCGTCCATCGCCTCTCACCGTCCATCGCCACTCACCGTCCATCGCCACTCACTGTCCATCGCCTCTTACCGTCCACCGCCTCTCACCGTCCATCTCCTCTCACCGTCCATCGCCTCTCACCGTCCATCGCCTCTCACCGTCCATCGCCTCTCACCGTCCATCGCCTCTCACCGTCCATCACCTCCCACCGTCCATCGCCTCTCACCATCCATCGCCTCTCACAGTCCATCGCCACTCACCGTCCATCGCCACTCACTGTCCATCGCCTCTTACCGTCCCCTGCCTCTCACCGTCCATCTCCTCTCACCGTCCATCGCCTCTCACCGTCCATCGCCACTCACCGTCCATCGCCTCTCACCGTCCATCGCCTCTCACCGTCCATCGCCTCTCACCGTCCATCGCCTCTCACCGTCCATCGCCTCTCACCGTCCATCGCCTCTCACCGTCCACCACCTCTCACCGTCCATCGCCTCTCACCGTCCATCGCCTCTCACCGTCCATCGCCTCACACCGTCCACCACCGCTCACCGTCCACCACCGCTCACCGTACATCGCCTCTCACCGTCCATCGCCTCTCACCGTCCACCACCACTCACCGTCCATCGCCTCTCACCGTCCACCGCCTCTCACCGTCCACCGCCGCTCACCGTCCACCGCCGCTCACCGTCCACCGCCTCTCACCGTCCACCGCCTTTCACCGTCCACCGCCTCTCACCGTCCACCGCCGCTCACCGTCCATCGCATCTCACCGTCCATCGCCACTCACCTTCCATCGCCTCTCACCGTCCATCGCCGCTCACCGTCCATCACCGCTCACCGTCCATCGCCACTCACCGTCCATCGCCTCTCACCGTCCATCGCCACTCACCGTCCATCACCACTCACCGTCCATCACCACTCACCGTCCATCACCGCTCACCGTCCATCACCACTCACCGTCCATCACCTCTCACCGTCCATCACCGCTCACCGTACATCACCGCTCACCGTCCATCACCGCTCACCGTCCATCACCGCTCACCGTCCATCACCGCTCACCGTCCATCACCTCTCACCGTCCATCACCGCTCACCGTCCAGCATCTTGGCTAGTGAGACTGAAGACTGGACCGTGTGGAAGACAGGGTAATGCTGGGAAACATACTGGAAGCATTATCTACCATCCAACCCACCACCTGTTAACATTGCTCTGGCTTCAAGACTGGTGTCCCGCGCCCCCCTGTAAAGTGGGAAGTTAGGTCCCATGGATGAGTGTGTTTGTTCTTGCAGGCATAATTTCACCTGGCCACAGCTTCTGCGGGCGCCATCAGCACTATGTCCACTTCCCGGCCTCTTACCGCATGCCTTGCACATTTTATATTAGGTAGATGCTATATCTGCCTGCAAACATTCCAGTATTATTAGGTAAAAGAAAAAATCTAGCCCTGAAACAGACTTTTATCTTTAGGCGTCAGCAGCAGTATAAGTATACAAGGACTGTAAGGCAATAAGCCCTCTAATCCCAAACTATCCCTCCTCCAGCAGCTATCCCTACACTGAATGCAGGTAACAGCAGTTTTACTAGAAAAAAGGATAGTTTTTAGTCCTCAAAAGGACTTTTGGTTTTGGGTTGCAGCAGCAGTTACCTGTAGAAGGACTGTAAGACGATAAACCCTACCATTTCGCCTGCTCTAATCACAAACTATCCCTCCTCCAGCAGCTCTCCCTACAGTGAATGCAGATGACGGCAGTCTAAGGGTGGAGGCACACGGGCATGAGACTCGCATTGCACTCGGACCAGTATCAGTAAATGAGACTGGTCATATTAGTGCGTTTTCATTGCACTTAACTCGCATTGCGAGTGAAATGCGAGTTCAATCATAGCATGCTGCGATTGAACGCAATTTCCTCGTACGAGTGATTTGACAGCAGCGGGTGTTTGCCGACATTGTAAGACGCACACGCTTGTGACTATCGCATAGTGTGCTGTGTGGGTGTGAGAACATATACTTACAATGGGCACTCGCACGAGGAAATTGCGTTCAATCGCAGCATGCTATGATTGAACTCGCATTTCACTCGCAATGCGAGTTAAGTGCGCTGAAAACGCACTAATATGCTAATGCAGACAAAACACATGGGCATCTCCTGACATCTGTTTAGCCTTCCCATTGACTTGTATTGTAAAGTATGGAGCATTATCTTAGCAGAAAACACCTGGAGAATGGAGTGGTCACTTCTGGTAACTGCTTAGCTTCTTTTGGAAGCCCAAAGTGGTTGAAAGTCTGGACATGGAGCAGTGAGGAGTTTAAGAGCAGAGAGGCTGGATTGTGTACTGTAAAAGGAGTGAGATTATGGATTCTTTACTGTAAGAGCAGTCATACTATGGATTCTTTACTGTAAGAGCAGTGACACTATGGATTCTTTACTGTAAGAGCAGTGAGACTATGGATTCTTTACTGTAAGAGCAGTGACACTATGGATTATTTACTGTAAGAGCAGTGACACTATGGATTCTTTACTGTAAGAGCAGTGACACTATGGATTCCTTTCTGTAAGAGCAGTGACACTATGGATTCCTTTCTGTAAGAGCAGTGACACTATGGATTCTTTACTGTAAGAGCAGTGACACTATGGATTCTTTACTGTAAGAGCAGTGACACTATGGATCCTTTACTGTATGAGCAGTGACACTATGGATCCTTTACTGTATGAGCAGTGACACTATGGATCCTTTACTGTATGAGCAGTGACACTATGGATCCTTTACTGTATGAGCAGTGAGACTATACATTCTTTACTGTACGAGCAGTGAGACTATGGATTCCTTACTGTAAGAGCAGTGACACTATGGAGCTCTCTGCCACATGATGTATTGAGCGAGTCACTACTAACATTTAAGACGGGCCTGGATGCCTTACTAGGAAATTATTATATTACCAGTTATATACACTAGATCCTTTGATCGGGCGTTGATCCAGGGAATTAGTCTGATTGCCATATCTGGAGTCAGGAAGGAATTTTTTTCCATAATGTGGAGCTTAGTGTTGCCACATGGTTTTTTTTGCTTTCCTCTGGATCAACATGTAAAGGTGCCGTCACACACAGCATTATTGCTAGGCAATTTCACTGGCAACTTGCTGATTGCAGTGAAATCATGGAGACATTGTTACATTTGTACACAGCAACAAAATAGAACAATGTGTCCATAATTTCACTGCAACCAGCAAATTGCAAGTGAAATTCCTAGCAATATGTGTGACCGTAGCCCCCTTTGTAAGTGCAGCAGACTCCGGGACATACTAAAAAGAATGAAGAAAAGGAATAAATAAAAAGAATGAAGATAATAATTTATTACCAAAAGATTATGTAGTTGTAAAAAAAGTTTCTTGGGTATCTTAGAAATGGAATGAACACATGTCCCATATAACCAGGTGTATATTATGTTACCTGAGCATTATAGGTGTGGAATGAAGATGAAATATCAGTAGATAATAGGAAAATGAACACATGTCCCATATAACCAGGTGTATATTATGTTACCTGAGCATTTTAGGTGTGGAATGAAGATGAAATGTATGTAGATAATAGGAGAATGAACACATATCCCATATAACCAGGTGTATATTATGTTACCTGAGCATTATAGGTGTGGAATGAAGATGAAATATATGTAGATAATAGGAGAATGAACACATATCCCATATAACCAGGTGTATATTATGCTACCTGAGCATTATAGGTGTGGAATGAAGATGAAATATCTGTAGATAATAGGAAAATGAACACATGTCCCATATAACCAGGTGTATATTATGTTACCTGAGCATTATAGGTGTGGAATGAAGATGAAATATCTGTAGATAATAGGAAAATGAACACATATCCCATATAACCAGGTGTATATTATGTTACCTGAGCATTTTAGGTGTGGAATGAAGATGAAATATAGGTAGATAATAGTGGAATGAACACATATCCCATATAACCAGGTGTATATTATGTTACCTGAGCATTTTAGGTGTGGAATGAACATGAAATATATGTAGATATTAGGAGAATGAACACATATCCCATATAACCAGGTGTGTATTATGTTACCTGAGCATTTTAGGTGTGGAATTAACAAGAAATATCTGTAGGTAATAGGAGAATGAACACATATCCCATATAACCAGGTGTATATTATGTTACCTGAGCATTGTAGGTGTGGAATGAAGATGAAATATCAGTAGATAATAGGAGAATGAACACATATCCCATATAACCAGGTGTATACTATGTTAACTGAGCATTATAGGTGTGGAATGAAGATGAAATATCAGTAGATAATAGGAAAATGAACACATGTCCCATATAACCAGGTGTATATTATGTTACCTGAGCATTACAGGTGTGGAATGAAGATGAAATATCAGTAGATAATAGAAGAATAGACACATATCCCATATAACCAGGTGTATATTATGTTACCTGAGCATTTTAGGTGTGGAATGAAGATGAAATATATGTAGATAATAGGAGAATGAACACATATCCCATATAACCAGGTGTATATTATGTTACCTGAGCATTATAGGTATGGAATGAAGATGAAATATCTGTAGATAATAGGAAAATGAACACATGTCCCATATAACTAGGTGTATATTATGTTACCTGAGCATTGTAGGTGTTGAATGAACATGAAATATATGTAGATAATAGGAAATGATCACAAATCCTATATAACCAGGTTTATATTATGCTACCTGAGCATTTTAGGTGTGGAATGAAGATGAAATGTATGTAGATAATAGGAGAATGAACACATATCCCATATAACCAGGTGTATATTATGTTACCTGAGCATTATAGGTGTGGAATGAAGATCAAATATCTGTAGATAATAGAAAATGAACACATATCCCATATAACCAGGTGTATATTATGCTACCTGAGCATTATAGGTGTGGAATGAAGATGAAATATCTGTAGATAATAGGAAATGAACACATGTCCCATATAACCAGGTGTATATTATGTTACCTGAGCATTGTAGGTGTTGAATGAACATGAAATATATGTAGATAATAGGAGAATGAACACATATCCCATATATCCAGGTGTATATTATGTTACCTGAGCATTGTAGGTGTAGAATGAACATGAAATATATGTAGATAATAGGAGAATGAACACATATCCCATATAACCAGGTGTATATTATGTTACCTGAGCATTTTAGGTGTGGAATGAAGATGAAATATCTGTAGATAATAGGAAAATTAACACATATCCCATATAACCAGTGTGATATTATGTTACCTGAGCATTATAGGTGTGGAATGAAGATGAAATGTATGTAGATAATAGGAAAATGAACACATATCCCATATAACCAGGTGTATATTATGTTACCTGAGCATTTTAGGTGTGGAATGAAGATGAAATATAGGTAGATAATAGTGGAATGAACACATATCCCATATAACCAGTGTAATTATGTTACCTGGAGCATTTAGTGTGTGGAATGAACATGAAATATATGTAGATATTAGGAGAATGAACACATATCCCATATAACCAGGTGTGTATTATGTTACCTGAGCATTTTAGGTGTGGAATGAACGTGAAATATCTGTAGGTAATAGGAGAATGAACACATATCCCATATAACCAGGTGTATATTATGTTACCTGAGCATTGTAGGTGTGGAATGAAGATGAAATATCAGTAGATAATAGGAAAATGAACACATATCCCATATAACCAGGTGTATATTATGTTACCTGAGCATTTTAGGTGTGGAATGAAGATGAAATGTATGTAGATAATAGGAGAATGAACACATATCCCATATATCCAGGTGTATTTTATGTTACCTGAGCATTGTAGGTGTGGAATGAACATGAAATATATGTAGATAATAGGAGAATGAACACATATCCCATATATCCAGGTGTATATTATGTTACCTGAGCATTGTCGGTGTGGAATGAACATGAAATATATGTAGATAATAGGAAAATGAACACATATCCCATATAACCAGGTGTATATTATGTTACCTGAGCATTATAGGTGTGGAGTGAAGATGAAATATCAGTAGATAATAGGAAAATGAACACATGTCCCATATAACCAGGTGTATATTATGTTACCTGAGCATTATAGGTGTGGAATGAAGATGAAATATCAGTAGATAATAGGAAAATGAACACATGTCCCATATAACCAGGTGTATATTATGTTACCTGAGCATTACAGGTGTGGAATGAAGATGAAATATCAGTAGATAATAGAAGAATAGACACATATCCCATATAACCAGGTGTATATTATGTTACCTGAGCATTTTAGGTGTGGAATGAAGATGAAATATAGGTAGATAATAGTGGAATGAACACATATCACATATAACCAGGTGTATATTATGTTACCTGAGCATTTTAGGTGTGGAATGAAGATGAAATATATGTAGATAATAGGAGAATGAACACATATCCCATATAACCAGGTGTATATTATGTTACCTGAGCATTATAGGTGTGGAATGAAGATGAAATGTATGTAGATAATAGGAGAATGAAAACATGTCCCATATAACCAGGTGTATAATATGTTACCTGAGCATTAGAGCTGTGAGGGCAGGCATTAGCTGTGAGCAGGCAGTGAGGGCAGGCATTAGCTGTGGCAGGCAGTGAGGGCAGGCATTAGCTGTGGGCAGACAGTGAGGGCAGGCATTAGCTGTGGGCAGGCATTAGGTGTGGGCAGGCAGTGAGGGCAGGCATTAGCTGTGGGCAGGCATTAGCTGTTGGCAGGCAGTGAGGGCAGGCATTAGCTGTGAGCAGGCAGTGAGGCAGCCATTAGCTGTGGGCAGGCAGTGTGGGCAGGCATTAGCTGTGAGCAGGCAGTGAGGGCAGGCATTAGCTGTGGGCAGGCAGTGTGGGCAGGCATTAGCTGTGAGCAGGCAGTGAGGGCAGGCATTAGCCGTGAGCAGGCAGTGAGGGCAGGCATTAGCTGTGGGCAGGCAGTGAGAGGCAGCATTAGCTGTGGGCTGGCAGTGAAGGCAGGCAGTATGGGCAGGCATTAGCTGTGGGCAGGCAGTGAGGGCAGGCATTAGCTGTGAGCAGGCAGTAAGGGCAGGCAGTGTGGGCAGGCATTAACTGTGAGCAGGCAGTGAGGGCAGGCATTAGCTGTGAGCAGGCAGTGAGGGCAGGCATTAGCTGTGGGCTGGCAGTGTGGGCAGGCATTAGCTGTGAGCAGGCTGTGAGGGCAGGCATTAGCTGTGGGCAGGCAGTGTGGGCAGGCATTAGCTGTGAGCAGGCAGTGAGGGCAGGCATTAGCTGTGAGCAGGCAGTAAGGGCAGGCATTAGCTGTGGGCAGGCAGTGAGGGCAGGCATTAGCTGTGGGATGGCAGTGAAGGCAGGCAGTTTGGGCAGGCATTAGCTGTGGGCAGGCAGTGAGGGCAGGCATTAGTTGTGGGCAGGCAGTGAGGGCAGGCATTAGCTGTGGGCAGGCAGTGAGGGCAGGCATTAGCTGTGGGCAGGCAGTGAGCGCAGGCATTAGCTGTGGGCAGGCAGTGAGAGCAGGCATTAGTTGTGGGCAGGCAGTGAGGGCTGGCATTAGTTGTAGGCAGTGAGGGCAGGCATTAGCTGTGGGCAGGCAGTGAGGGCAGGCATTAGCTGTGGGCGGGCATTAGCTGTGGGCAGGCAGCGAGGGCAGGCATTAGCTGTGGGCAGGCATTAGCTGTGGTCAGGCAGTGAGGGCAGGCATTAGCTGTGGGCAGGCATTAGCTGTGGGCAGGCCGTGAGGGCAGGCATTAGCTGTGGGCAGGCATTAGCTTTGGGCAGGCAGTGAGGGCAGGCATTAGCTGTGGGCAGGCAGTGAGCGCAGGCATTAGCTGTGGGCAGGCAGTGAGGGCAGGCATTAGTTGTGGGCTGGCAGTGAGGGCAGGCATTAGCTGTGAGCAGGCAGTGAGGGCAGCCATTAGCTGTGGGCAGGCAGTGTGGGCAGGCATTAGCTGTGAGCAGGCTGTGAGGGCAGGCATTAGCTGTGGGCAGGCAGTGTGGGCAGGCATTAGCTGTGAGCAGGCAGTGAGGGCAGGCATTAGCCGTGAGCAGGCAGTGAGGGCAGGCATTAGCTGTGGGCAGGCAGTGAGGGCAGGCATTAGCTGTGGGCTGGCAGTGAAGGCAGGCAGTATGGGTAGGCATTAGCTGTGGGCAGGCAGTGAGGGCAGGCATTAGCTGGGAGCAGGCAGTGAGGGCAGGCAGTGTGGGCAGGCATTAGCTGTGAGCAGGCAGTGAGGGCAGGCATTAGCTGTGAGCAGGCAGTAGCTGTGGGCAGGCAGTGTGGGCAGGCATTAGCTGTGAGCAGGCTGGGAGGGCAGGCATTAGCTGTGGGCAGGCAGTGTGGGCAGTCATTAGCTGTGGGCAGGCAGTGTGGGCAGGCATTAGCTGTGAGTAGGCTGTGAGGGCAGGCATTAGCTGTGGGCAGGCAGTGTGGGCAGGCATTAGCTGTGGCAGGCAGTGAGGGCAGGCATTAGCTGTGAGCAGGCAGTGAGGGCAGGCATTAGCTGTGGGCAGGCAGTGAGGGCAGGCATTAGCTGTGGGATGGCAGTGAAGGCAGGCAGTATGGGCAGACAGTGAGGGCAGGCATTAGTTGTGGGCTGGCAGTGAGGGCAGGCATTAGCTGTGAGCAGGCAGTGAGGGCAGGCATTAGCTGTGGGCAGACAGTGAGGGCAGGCATTAGCTGTGGGCTGGCAGTGAAGGCAGGCAGTGAGGGCAGGCATTAGCTGTGGGCAGGCATTAGCTGTGACAGGCAGTGAGGGCAGGCATTAGCCGTGAGCAGGCAGTGAGAGCAGGCATTAGCTGTGGGCAGACAGTGAGGGCAGGCATTAGCTGTGGGCTGACAGTGAAGGCAGGCATTAGCTGTGGGCAGACAGTGAGGGCAGGCATTAGCTGTGGGCAGGCAGTGAGCGCAGGCATTAGCTGTGGGCTGGCAGTGAGGGCAGGCATTAGCTGTGGGCTGGCAGTGAAGGCAGGCAGTGAGGGCAGGCATTAGCTGTGGGCAGGCAGTGAGGGCAGGCATTAGCTGTGGGCTGGCAGTGAGGACAGGCAGTGAGGGCAGGCATTAGCTGTGGGCAGGCATTAGCTGTGGGCAGGCAGTGAGGGCAGGCATTAGCTGTGGGCAGGCAGTGAGGGCAGGCATTAGCTGTGGGCTGGCAGTGAAGGCAGGCATTAGCTGTGGGCAGGCAGTGAGCGCAGGCATTAGCTGTGGGCAGGCAGTGAGCGCAGGCATTAGCTGTGGGCAGGCAGTGAGCGCAGGCATTAGCTGTGGGCAGGCAGTGAGGGCAGGCATTAGCTGTGGGCAGGCAGTGAGGGCAGGCATTAGCTGTGGGCAGGCAGTGAGGGCAGGCATTAGCTGTGGGCAGGCAGTGAGGGCAGGCATTAGCTGTGGGCTGGCAGTAGAGGCAGGCAGCGAGGGCAGGCATTAGCTGTGGGCAGGCAGTGAGGGCAGGCATTAGCTGTGGGCTGGCAGTGAGGGCAGGCATTAGCTGTGGGCAGGCAGTGAGCGCAGGCATTAGCTGTGGGCTGGCAGTGAGGGCAGGCAGTGAGGGCAGGCATTAGCTGTGGGCAGGCAGTGAGGGCAGGCATTATCTGTGGGCTGGCAGTGAGGGCAGGCATTAGCTGTGGGCAGGCAGTGAGGGCAGGCATTAGCTGTGAGCAGGCAGTATGGGCAGGCAGTGAGGGCAGGCATTAGCTGTGGGCTGGCAGTGAGGGCAGGCAGTGAGGGCAGGCATTAGCTGTGGGCAGGCAGTGAGGGCAGGCATTATCTGTGGGCTGGCAGTGAGGGCAGGCATTAGCTGTGGGCAGGCAGTGAGCGCAGGCATTAGCTGTGGGCAGGCAGTGAGGGCAGGCATTAGCTGTGAGCAGGCAGTATGGGCAGGCAGTGAGGGCAGGCATTAGCTGTGGGCTGGCAGTGAGGGCAGGCATTAGCTGTGGGCAGGCATTAGCTGTGGCAGGCAGTGAGGGCAGGCATTAGCTGTGGGCAGCCTCCCTGTGCAGCTGTCACTTCCTGCTGGCTGTCAGCTGATCAGGCAGTCACATGAGCATCCTGCAGACACCATGGCTGCTGTGTATGGAGGAGTGGAGGGGTGAGGCTCTGCGGCTGCTGTTTATCTTCTGTGTTGTTTGTGCTCGCTCAGCTCTGCTGCATGTGTAATATGTGTGGATACATGTGTGGATACGTATGTGTGGATACATGTGTAAGATACATGTGTGAAGTTGGAGCACACGGCTGGTGGTCGGCACGGATGATCTGCTCTGTGCTGCCCCCTACCATCCCAGTATTGTATGGCAGGTCAGGGTCTTCACTCACACTTCTATATTCAGAGCAGTTTTATTGTCAGGACTAAATACACATTAGCTTTGAAAAAGCAAATGTACAATAGGGATAGGGGCTGTAGGGATAGGGGCTGTAGCCGGGATAGGGGCTGTAGGGATAGGGGCTGTAGGGAAGGTGGGGTGGGGGCTATAGAAGGGTGACCACAAAAAGAAAACTTAATACATAACCTTTAATTATAGATTACTATAAATCATCACACAAACACATTGTGTAACCGAATATCCCGAGTGACCACTGAGCTCATCGGGCCAATGGGGGCAGAAACAGGCTAAAGCCAACCGCACACAGGAAAGATCGATTAGAGCAGGGGCTCCAGGTTTATGTGGCCCCAGGTGACAGAGTCTCAGTGGGCCCCTTTAACACATACTGGCTCTCTAATATATAAAGCTGAATGTGTGTATGTGTATATCCGGGATTGGCATCTACACCGTCACAACTACAGCCACAAAATTTTGCACAGTCACACGTCTGGACCCTGAGAGCGTCATAGGCTATGTTGTTGTGAGGCGACATTTTAACCCTGCGCGTTCCAGATCACCAAACAATTTTGGCCCTATCTACATAATGGAGAGAAAGTGACAGTTACCAGTTGACAGATGTGAATGAGAGGAGCTTAATGATAGCGCCAAAGACTAACAGCACATACCAGCATATAGTCACTAAGGTGGGGCCCCAACATGAGATATTCACCACACACATGGGACATGTATACACACCACACGCACACAAAGAGTAACAGCAAGTGTATAGTCGCTAAGGTGCAGCCCCAACATTGGATACTCACCACGCACCCGAACACACACACACCACAAAGAGACACACACACCCCCTATAGGGACACATGCACTCACCCCACAGGGACACACACAACACAGGGACATACACACCCCACAGGGACACAGGCATACACACACACCCCACAGGAACACACAGACCCCATAGAGGTGGACACACACCACTGGGACACACACACCCCAGGGACAGACACGGATGTGCACAACTCGCCTCATACGTCTGGTATCTTTAATTTCCAAACATAAACATCTGATTAAAAACAGCCAATGTGCAACACATGTGTCATATAGGGAATTAAGGCAGATGTCAGTCACATGAGCTGTCTATTATGTGTATGTGTGAGGTAACATATACTGCCCGGCCAGGGGGAGGGTCTACTGTTGACTGGAGATTTATTAGGCTGCCTATAGCAATCAATCACAGCTCAGCTTCTATTTTCCTACATGTCATTAATATGACATATTCAAATTCTATTTTGGGGCTGCACCTTATACACTTGCAGTTACTCTTTGTGTTTGTGGCCATCTTCAAATCCAAAGGAGTGCGGCAGTGACATTCTTGAAGCTGTATGTATATATATATAGTAATATATTTTAAAGGCAGTGGATTGTATGATACAACTGCATGTATAACCCCATAAATATAATCCCTCTCGTGATTGCTCTCTCCAACACTGTACGCTGGCCCCCGCTGCCGGGCACGCTGTCCCCCCCCCCCCCCCCCCACTGCCGGGCACGCTGTCCTCCCCCCCCCCCCCCCCCCCCCCACTGCCGGGCACGCTGTCCTCCCCCCCCCCCCCCCACTGTCGGCACGCTGTCCTCCCCCCCCCCCCCCACTGCCGGGCACGCTGTCCCCCCCCCCCCCCCCCCACTGCCGGGCACGCTGTCCCCCCCCCCCCCCCCACTGCCGGCACGCTGTCCTCCCCCCCCCCCCCCCCCCCCCCCCACTGCCGGGCACGCTGTCCTCCCCCCCCCCCCCCCCCCCCCCACTGTCGGCACGCTGTCCTCCCCCCCCCCCCCCCCCACTGCCGGGCACGCTGTCCCCCCCCCCCCCCCCCCACTGCCGGGCATGCTGTACCCCCCACACTGTCGGGCACGCTGTCCCCCCCGCCACTGCCGGCACGCTGTCCTCCCCCCCCCCCCCCTCCCCCCCACTGCCGACACGCTGTCCCCCCCCCCCCCCAATGCCGGCACGCTATTCACCCCCCCCCCACCCACACACACACACACACACACACACACACACACACACTGCCGGCACGCTGTCCATCCGTCCACCCCGCCCCCACTGCCGGGCACGCTGTCGTCCCCCCCTCCCCCCACTGCCGGCACGCTGTCCTCCCCCTCCCCCCCCCACTGCCGGGCACGCTGTCCCCCCCCCCACTGCCGGGCATGCTGTCCCCCCCCCCACTGCCGGGCACGCTGTCCCCCCCCCACTGCCGGGCACGCTGTCCCCCCCCCACTGCCGGGCACGCTGTCCCCCCCCCCAATGCCGGCACGCTATCCCCTCCCCCCCCACAACACACACACACTGCCGGCACGCTGTCCATCTGTCCCCCCCGCCCCCACTGCCGGCATGCTGTCCCACTTCCCACCATCCACTGCTGGCACGCTGTCCCTTCTCTTCTGGCCTGCGCCACCAATAGGATTATCCCCAGTGGTGTAACTTGAAGCTCATGGGCCCCGATACAAAAGCTCCAACAGGGCCCCCAGTTATTGCAAATTCTCAATAGCATAGGGCTACACTCACACTGTGCGTTTTTGCATCCGTTTTTTTGCATTGCACAAAACAGATCACTCAAATGAATTCCCAGCCAAGTCAATGGGTTTTCATTGTTTGCCATTCAGACTGGGCACTGCTAAAGTGATCTGTTTTTTCACTTTAGGGGAGCTCTGTTTTATGACTGAGCATGTTAGTTTCTGGGGGATTGTTCTGAGCTGTTTTCCCATAGGAGCCATTCTACATAGGAAAAAATGCATCACACCAAAATGCATCAAAAAACGGATCAGAAACGGATGATCTATTTTTTGGAGCGGAAAGAAAGGAAAGGAAAAGGAATTGTGTGTCTGAATGTAGCCTTAGTCTTTTCTATAGGCTCAGGTGCGATTGCAACCCCTGTGCCAGCTATAGTTTCGCCCCTGGATAACCCGCTCCCCCTCCGCTGACAAAAGTGGAATCCGGACAGGTTGAGCAGGTTGTGGAGCCTCCTCGTGTGTAGAGACCAGAGAACGAGTCTATCCTGATCCTGCACACTGGGGACGAATGTGAAAGCTGTATAGGACAAAGGTTTGGGGGGACTCGGCTGTCGCCACCACCGCTGCCCGCAGCCCCCTGGCCATCACCACCACTGCTGCCCGCAGCCCCCTGGCCATCCAGTCCCCTGGCGATCACCACCACCACCGCTGCCCACAGTCCCCCGGCCATCACCACTACCGCTGCCCACAGCCTCCTGGCTATCCAGTCCCCCAGCCATCACCACCACCGCTGCCCGCAGTCCCCCGGCCATCACCACCGCTGCCCGCAGTCCCCCGGCCATCAACACCACCACTGCCTGCAGTCCCCTGGCCATCACCACCACTGCTGCCCACAGCCCCCTGGCCATGCAGTCCCCCGGCCATCACCGCTGCCCGCAGTCCCCTGGATATCACCACCACCACCACCGCTGCCTGCAGTCCCCCGGCTGTCACCACCACCGCTGCCCGCAGTCCCCCGGCTGTCACCACCACCGCTGACCACAGTCCATTGGCCATCACCACCACCACCGCTCTCAGTTCCCCCGGCCATCACCACTACCTGCAGATTCCCGGCCATCATCACCACTACTTGCAGCCCCCCAGCCATCACTGTCAACCCCTGCAGGCCCCTCCCTGCCATCACCACCACTCACAGCCCCGCACAGGACACAAACATTCCAGTTCTCACTGCCAGTACCTGCGGTCAGCTGCGGCAGCCCTAACAGGCAGTTCAGATGTTTTCCTGTGCATCCTGGGTAGGCGCACTGCCTGGGTCTTCGTGTGAAGCTGTATCCACAGTAAACAGCGGGTTTCTATGGACCAGCATTCATAGGAAGCACCAGACGTTAGCGGTAAGCGTTACAGCAGTAACGTCATCCGTCTAACGTGGGTGCACTGTTAAGTGTGGCCCTAGCCTCAATGAAGATAATGATTGCTCAGTAGTAATAGAAGGTAGTACACTTTAGAACTGTAACACCCGTGATGCTTTGAGCAGTTATTCGGTCAGCAGCCTTTATGGTGATTGTTATGATGAGGTGACACTGATAAGGGTCTCCACCGAGGATGAGGGTTGTGCTTGCTGACAGTGTATAGGAGAGGATACTCAGATAAGCGGTGACATCTTTCCATTTTTTTCCCTATTTTTCATATGGCTGAACACATGTAACAAACACCGTAAAGGCTACGGACTGAATAACTGCTCAAAGCACCAAGGGTGTTACAGTTCTACAAAGTGTACTACCAAAGACCGTGTGTTTTCAGTCTCTGTGTATGGGATGCTGAGTTCAGACCAGCTCCACAAAAGGAATTAGAGAAACCTGTGTTACTTGGACATACAATATATTGCTGGATTGTTTTATGGATTAATATGTTTTTCAAGCAATAAAGCTGTTTACGCATCTCTTGCTCTGTTGATTGTAAGACACCGGAGAAGGACCCCCGTGACAGGTTGTTTTTAGCCTGTGTCTGCCCCATTTGGCCCGATGAGCTTAGTGGTCACTCGGGATATTCGGTTATCCAATGTGTGTGTCCTTGTTTTTAACAATCTGTGTGTTGTGTGATGATTTATAGTAATGCATAATTAAAAGTTATGTATTAAGTCTTTTGTGGTCACCCCACCTGTATATAGCCTATAACTGATTACCGCACATATACCTAAAATGCACCTGGCGTAAACAGCAGACGTCACCCTCAACCACCGATAACGGAGCGTTTCCCAAGACTGCATATCCAGGCTGTCTATAGTGAGCAATGTGTCCTGTAGAAAATCATTTCTCAAGCATAGAATCCCTGGGGCAGGATATATGGCCAGATATAGTGTATATAGTGTCACGTCCATCGGTCTGATGTCTTCAGCATCAAAACAAGCTGAACACAAAGGTTCTAAAAGTTATTAAATGTAGGGGAAAAAAAGGGAAAAAACGCAGGGAAAGAGACAATGGAGGAGTCCTGGTGTTTTTGGTTATTTTCTTTGTCCTGGTGCCACAAGTAGAGTCGGCTCTCCTCCTGCCCCGCGGCATCCGGTCCATGATCTCATGATATTCCCCTTTTCTCTGGGCTCCAGTCTGGTGGCGAGGGACTACTCACATGGGTAATTTTTTGCCCATCTCTAATGGTGGGTTTACACGTCGCGATATCGGGCCGATATCGGAGCCAACGACGCGGGAGCGCGCTTTTCCCGCTATCGCATCGCCGGTTTAGACAGCCCGATATCGGGATAGAACGTCCCGACGATGTGTACGCCCCCCAACCCAGGAACGACCATTTAACATGGGAGTGAATGGGTGACGTGGGCGTACACATCGTAGTTGGGCTGTCACACGGGACGATGCGGCTACAACGGCCATCCGATATCGGGCGGTTGAATAGCACGCTCATTCAACCCCGATATCGTTTTGGCATCGTTCCTGCATCGCATTGTACGTTCAAACGCGCAAACGATATCGGGTCCAACTCCCGAACCACGTGACTTTTGGTCGGAGTTGGACGCCGATATCGCGACGTGTAAACCCACCATAACTGCCCTGGACTCCAGGAAGAACAGGTGAATCACTTTAGCCGATCAGTAGGGAACTTCCCCAAAAAAAAACAACCGTTCTGGTCCCTTTTACATGGAAGTGAGGAAAGGGCGAAGATCTAGTGAAGGGCTGTGGCCATGGCCAACTTTTGCCTGCGATGGGTTTTGAGAGTCACAAGTGAATCACGCTGGTGCCTGCAGCTAAAGGTTGGAAGGTAAATGTATAGACAGTGTTGTCTCCGGTGCAGGATGTCATGGGGGAGCTCCTGGGTAAGGGGCTGTCTGTCGGTGAGATCTCAGTGTGTTTATCATGTAAACATTGCCCCCAGTGGCATACCTTGAAGCTCATGGGCAGGACCGCACCGTCCATTGGACAGTATGAGCCCTGAAGCTCAGGCAGCAAGTAGGCAGGGGGAGCAGCTGTGTAGAAGGGGACGGCCCCAGCACCACACAGCGGCTTTCTGTGTGATGGGCACTGCCGACTGCAGCATGCAAGGTAAGACACAGGCTCTCCCTCTGCTGCTGCCAGAATTAGCGAACAACACCACCCCCCGCTTCCCACTTGCAGTGGGCGGTAGCTGTTAGCACCCCTAACATCCCCCACGCTCCTCAACCAGGGCTCAGGCGGCAGGGGGGCTTGATCCACCCCTGCTCATGGGCCCTGATACGAAAGCTCCAATGGGGTCCCCAAATATTGCAAATCTTTAATAGCAATAGTCTTTTTCAATAGGCCAAATGGACATTTGGGGCCCCCTAGGCTCCAGGACCTGTGTGCGATTGCAACCCCTGTACCTACTGTAGTTACACCCCTAATCACCCCTCCTAATAATGCGTTCACCTTATTCTCTCTCCAGGGGAGGAACGCACTCTAAAGCCGTCCTCATCTCTGAAGATGGTCGGATCTTGTGTGAGACAGAAGGACTTTCCACAAACCACTGGGTAAGAAACACATCGGGGGAAGAAGGGCGTTTACTGGGTAAGAAACACATCGGGGGAGAGGGGCGTTTACTGGGTAAGAAACACATCGGGGGAGATGGGCGTTTACTGGGTAAGAAACACATCGGGGGAGAGGGGCGTTTACTGGGTAAGAAACACTTCGGGGGAGAGGGGCGTTTACTGGGTAAGAAACACATCGGGGGAGAGGGGCGTTTACTGGGTAAGAAACACATCGGGAGAAGAGGGGCGTTTACTGGGTAAGAAACACATTGGGGGAGAGGGTCGTTTACGGGGTAAGAAACACATTGGGGGAAGAGGGGTGTTTACTGGGTAAGAAACACATCGGGGAGAGGGGTGTTTACTGGGTAAGAAACACATCGGGGAGAGGGGCGTTTACTGGGTAAGAAACACATCGGGGGAGAGAGGACATTTACTGGGTAAGAAACACTTCGGGGAGAGGGGCGTTTACTGGGTAAGAAACACTTCGGGGGAGAGGGGCGTTTACTGGGTAAGAAACACATCGGGGAGAGGGGCATTTACTGGGTAAGAAACACTTCGGGGGAGAGGGGCGTTTACTGGGTAAGAAACACTTCGGGGGAGAGGGGCGTTTACTGGGTAAGAAACACATCGGGGGAAGAGGGGCGTTTACTGGGTAAGAAACACATTGGGGGAAGAGGGGCGTTTACTGGGTAAGAAACACATTGCGGGAAGAGGGGCGTTTACTGGGTAAGAAACACATTGGGGGAAGAGGGGCGTTTACTGGGTAAGAAACACATTGGGGGAAGAGGGGCGTTTACTGGGTAAGAAACACATTGGGGGAAGAGGGGCGTTTGCTGGGTAAGAAACACATTGGGGGAAGAGGGGCGTTTACTGGGTAAGAAACACATTGGGGGAAGATGGGCGTTTACTGGGTAAAAAACACAATGGGGAAGAGGGGCGTTTACTGGTAAGAAACACATCGGCGAGAGGGGCATTTACTGGGTAAGAAACACATCGGGGGAAGAGGGGCGTTTACTGGGTAAGAAACACAATGGGGTAAGAGGGGCTAATACTGGGTTAAAGGTGGTGTTTAGGTCAGTAATATTCTACCCATGACCTCTGCTATCAGTCTTTGGGGGTCTGACATCTGTCCCCCTGAACAATCCACTGATCGCCGTACCTGGAGGTTCAGTGTGTATAGACCCGATGCATCACAGCTTATGCCTAGTGGCCGTTCTTGGGTACCGCAGCTTTATTACACAGTCAGCTCCTTCCTTCTTATAAGGTATTTTTTGTTGTTTTTTTATGCTTTCCTTTTTTCCTGCTCATTTCCAAAAGTCATAACTGTGTTTTTTGTTTTCTTTACCATTTACACAGACATAGAAGGGCTTTGATTTTTGCAGGATGCGTTTTACTTTTGAGTGACACCATTCCTTTTAAGTATCATATATGGAATAACGGGGAAAAAAATTCAAGTGCAGCAAAATCATTAAAAACATGCAATTCCAATATTGTTTTTTTTTGTTTCATTTTTTTTATGGCTTCATTGTCATATTAATAACGGCCATAAACATTCAGAAGTCACTGCCCCACGAACTGTGATGTCACCTGTTACTCTCCTATAAAGGATCACGGTAAAAAGGATAAGGAAGCAGGATGGTACGATGGGTAAATAGACGATCAGTTGAACTAGTCTGACCCTTAGACTTGGGGCCATGGATAGCCCTGTTCCCAGAATAACCTCTGAAGGTGAGGATGTCTGGGCTGCCACCCTTAACCTTAACTCCTCATCAGCCCTAGCTAAGACCCTCTCACCTCCACCTACGGCCCGGGAAGCACATTTCAGTACAAAGTGCATACACGTCTTCTCAGCTTAAGGCTACATTCACATGGTGAGTTTTTGCTGCATTTTCGAGGATCCATTTTGCAGTGACATGCAGAGGCATTTGGCATCGCAGCCAAGTCAATGTATTTCCAAATTTAGCAATCAAACGCATTGTGTGAATGGATGAAGCGTATTTTGAAAAAGCGGATCTCTTTTGCAGCTGAAAAGCAGATCCTCAAAAAAAAAAAACCACACCAAATACACACTGTGTGAACGTAGCCTTAGGTCTTGCAGAGACTAAACTCTATCAGCAACAGTTACTGGTGGAAGATGGAACAATTTAAAGGCTGGGGGAGTGGACATCTACATCAGCTGACACACCCGGCAGTAGCTCACCTGTGCCTGGATAGCTGTAAACCAATAGACAGCAGCAGCTTCCAATATTAAAGGGAACCTGTCACCCCCCCCCCTCCCCCAGGGCCTATTAAACTAAAAGTGCCACCTTCAGCAGCGCTTATGCTGCATTTTGTGAAGGTGGCTCTTATCCCCCTACCCCCCTGGGACACCTAAATAATAACTTTATAACATTTCCCACCCTGTATGTTAATACTTACTTTAGGTCCAGGAGGTACCCTCGCTGGTCATACTTCTCCTCCTTGACCCTCCAGGATCCCTCCTCCTCTCTTCCTAGTGATGTCAGCGCATGCGCAAATCCCTCAGTTCTTGGGTATACTCCGTGACCACACAGGGTGGGATCTGCTGCCTGCGTTATATCATGTCACCTCAGTCCTTGGGCACATCCGTGAGATCTGCTCGAGAACGAAGTGATCTGCGCATGCGCCAATGACGTCACTAGTAAGATAGAAGAGGAGGTGAATGACCAGGTTCAGGTCTGGGGAAGGGAGCGTACCTCCCAGTCCTAAGGTAATTATTAACCTACAGGGCAGGAAATGTAATAAAATCTTTATTTAGGTGTCCCGGGGTGGGGTAGGGGGATAAGAGCCTCCTTCACAAAATGCAGCATAGGTGCTGCTGAAGGTAGCACCTTTAGTTTAATAGGTTTTGGGGGTGGGGGTAACAGGTTCCCTTTAACACTGAATGAACCACAGGGAATTTACTCCCATTTTAATTACTGCAGAGCTTAACTGCAGATGGGTCAACACATGACACTTAATAAACCCAGCATCTGATTCTGAAATCTGTGGGTTTGGCCGAGTTCTGTGTAATGTTTCCAATCACAAAGGAGACGTAAAATAAATAAAAGTGCAGAGTTTTTAAAAAGTAATGATTTTAGGAGGAGAAACACTTTTCTGGAAGCTATCGGCACATGGCGGGAGTGGCTCTATGGGCACATGGCGGGAGTGGCTCTATGGGCACATGGCGGGAGTGGCTCTATGGGCACATGGCGGGAGTGGCTCTATGGGCACATGGCGGGAGTGGCTCTATGGGCACATGGCGGGAGTGGCTCTATGGGCACATGGCGGGAGTGGCTCTATGGGCACATGGCGGGAGTGGCTCTATGGGCACATGGCGGGAGTGGCTCTATGGGCACATGGCGGGAGTGGCTCTATGGGCACATGGCGGGAGTGGCTCTATGGGCACATGGCGGGAGTGGCTCTATGGGCACATGGCGGGAGTGGCTCTATGGGCACATGGCGGGAGTGGCTCTCTGGGCACATGGCGGGAGTGGCTCTCTGGGCACATGGCGGCAGTGGCTCTATGGCACATGGCGGGAGTGGCTCTATGGGCACATGGCGGCAGTGGCTCTATGGGCACATGGCGGCAGTGGCTCTATGGCACATGGCGGGAGTGGCTCTATGGGCACATGGCGGCAGTGGCTCTATGGGCACATGGCGGGAGTGGCTCTATGGGCACATGGCGGCAGTGGCTCTATGGGCACATGGCGGCAGTGGCTCTATGGGCACATGGCGGGAGTGGCTCTATGGGCACATGGCGGGAGTGGCTCTATGGGCACATGGCGGCAGTGGCTCTATGGGCACATGGCGGCAGCGGCTCTATGGGCACATGGCGGCAGCGGCTCTATGGGCACATGGCGGCAGCGGCTCTCTGGGCACATGGCGGCAGCGGCTCTCTGGGCACATGGCGGCAGCGGCTCTCTGGGCACATGGCGGCAGCGGCTCTCTGGGCACATGGCGGCAGCGGCTCTCTGGGCACATGGCGGCAGCGGCTCTATGGGCACATGGCGGCAGCGGCTCTATGGGCACATGGCGGCAGCGGCTCTATGGGCACATCACGGGCGTTGTGCGCTCGATGTGCCGGCTTCCCAATGTCACTTCGTCTTTTGTCTTTCTTCTAGTTGGTCGGCACGGACAGATGTTTGGAGGTGATCAATTCTATGGTGACGGAGGCTAAACAGAAAGCGGGGCTGGACCCTCATGTTCCTCTCAAAAGCCTGGTAAGATTGGAGATGTGAAACTCATGAACCGTCCTTATGTCAAGTGTTTCTGCATCAACAAAACAAAAAATCATGGGGTCCTCCACCCAGTGCTGAATGCACGTAGGAACCTCAGGCCGAGACACGGACCCTCCACCCTTCCTTCTTTGCTTATCTTGGTGTACATGTTTACTTTTACTTTCTGCCTTTTTCTTCTTCCATCTCTTTATTGACTGTCTAACATTTTCAACCATCCAGCCAATTCATCTACAAGGAGATATTGGAATATCCTTGCAGATTTAGCAGCTGCATGGAGATCACGGCTGCTGGGCTCATTATATAGAGACGCAGAGACAGCGATAAACCATCTCTGCCTTTCTATATGGAGCCCAGCAGCCGTGATCTCCATGTAGCTTCTAATTCTGCCAGGATATACCAACATCTCCTCGTAGGTGAACTGCTTAGATGGTTTAAAATGTTGGATGGTCACCAAAGAGCTGGGAGTAAAAAAAGGCACAGAAAAAATAAAAAAGGAACATCCTCACAGAATTAGCAGCAGCGTGGGGATCGCAGCTGTTGGGCTCCATATAAAGAGGCAGAGATGGTGTATTGTCGTCTCTGCCTTCCTCATCGCCATATACATATTATACATATTCAAGCCCTTACAGTTCCGAAAATTACATTAGTGATCATAAGATTGTCGGGGACAGAGGCAGATCAGCCATGTCGGCAGGAGGTTGATTTCCTGGGAGCTAATAGGCCAACTGGAAATACAGCAGGAAAAGTCGAACCCCATGTTCTACTTGTTACACAATCTCATATATAAACAATATTTTACATTAAAACGTGATTTCATTCTTTACGTCCTATGTTGGGTCCCTGTGTAAACAGCAGGCTCAGGAGCTGAGCCCGCACCATAGCCAGCAGTGTCTAAGAGCTTGCTCTGTTCGCATAGCCTTCCATATAGTATAATGCATCCCATAGTTCTCCATATAGTATAATGCACCACCGTAGTCCTCCATATAGTATGATGCACCCCCATAGACCTCTATATAATATAATGCACACCCATAGGCCTCCATATAGTGTAATGTACACCATAGCATAATGCACCCCCATGGTCCTCCATATAGTATCATGCACATCATAGTCCTCCATATAGTATAACGCATCCCCATAAGCCTCCCTACAGTCCCTGAGAAAACGTATGTCACTTATCCATGTTATGTAAATACAAGCTTATAACCTGACGTTAAATTCATCCATTGGTTGTATAAATGACTCTTTTGAAAGCTGAAACCCTCCAAAATGTGGTTTAGGTTAAGAAAATAAATTGGCATCAATGCTGAAATATTACTCATTTAATGAACACAGAATGGTCAGATTGCCAATATGTCTTGATATTTTAGGCTATTGACATTGCCTTCCACCTTGCAAATGTTTCGCACACCCCCATACTGAATGTAACCCCAGACCATGATCTTTCCACCACCAAATTTGGATCCAAAGGGGCTCCAGTAGGTCTCCTGTAGTATTTGCAGCGGTTGTGGTATAATTCTACTGAAGATTCATCAGAGAAATCCACCTTCTGCCACTTTTCCAGTGTCCATCAGTTTAGCAGGCTGTGGGACTTTTCAAAGGCCACATGGTTTTTTAATTGCCTTTTGTTTAGTGCTGGCTTCTGGGCACTGATTCCACCATGGATCACCATTTCGAGACAGATTCCTACAAACTGTTCTAGATGACACAGGGACTTGAGGTGACCAGGCCTGTTGGAGCTCTGCTGCAGTGGAAGAGGGGCTTGCTTTGGATTTTCTAACCAACAAACGTTCCTCCTGAGCAGTTGTCTTGTGGGGTCTGCCGGACCTGAGCTTGTCAAACACATCTCCAGTCTCTTCAAATCTTTAATTAATTCTTTGTACTTGATGCTGAGACACATTCAAGGTGCCAGCCACCTCTGCAGTGGATCTGGTCTTCTGCCTCTTGATAATCAAGGCTTTGGTCGCAGGGTGGATTTTTGGCATGTTGTCAGAGCTCAAGTTGCAGTTCAAGTGAAGGTCTGGGGTGCTGGGTTTCTTTTTAGACACATCCACTAATTAACCAATCGTTTACGGAGCACAGGTAAGGATGTAAACTAGGATTGGGGGCATTATATGACCAGGCGACTAAACTTTTATCTTGCCAAAATCTGACCATTATGTGTTCATTAAATGATCAATATTTCAGCATTAATGCCAATTTATTTTCTTAACCTAAACCACATTTGGGAGGGATTCAGCTTTCAAAAGAGTAATTTATAAAACCAATGGATGAATTTAACATCAGGTTATAAGGTTTTATGTACATAACATGGATAAGCGACATAACGTTTGTTAGGGACTGTATAGTATAATGCACCCTATACTCCTCCATATTGTATAATGCACCCCCATAGTCCTCCATATAGTATGATGCACTCCCAAAGTCCTCCATATAGTATAATGCACCCCCCCATAGTCCCCCATATGATGCACCCCCATAGTCCTTCATACAGTATAAGGCACCCCATTGTCCTCCAATTAGTATAACGCATCACTCACATTCATCCATGAATTAATGTGACCCCATAGTTCTCCATATAGTATAATGCACCCCTATAGTCTTCTGTATAGTATAATGCTCCCGCATAGTCCTCCACATATTGCATTCTCAGTCTTCTATATACAATAATACACCTCCATAGTCATCCATCATATAGAATAATGGATCCCATAGTTCTTCATATAGTATAATGCACCCCATAATCCTTCATATAGTATAATTCACCCCCATATTCCTTCCTATAGTATAATGCCCCCCATAGTCCTTCATATAGTATGATGCACCCCCATAGTCCTCCATATAGTATGATGCACACCCATAGTCCTCCATATAGTATGATGCACCCCCATAGTCCTCCATATAGTATGATGCACCCCCCATAGTCCCCCATATGATGTACCCCCATAGTCCTTCATACAGTATAAGGCACCCCATTGTCCTCCAATTAGTATAACGCATCACTCACATTCATCCATGAATTAATGCGACCCCATAGTCCTCCATATAATATAATGCACCCCATAGTCCTCCATATAGTATAATGCACCCCTATAGTCTTCTGTATAAGATAATGCTCCCGCATAGTCCTCCACATATTTAAATGCATTCTTGTAGTCTTCCATATACAATAACACACCTCCATAGTCATCCATCATATAGAATAATGGATCCTATAGTCCTTCATATAGTATAGTGCACCCCCATAGTCCTCTATATAGTATAAAACACCCCCATAGTTCTCCATTTTGTGCAATACACCCTCATATTCCTCCACATATCAATACTCTCCCATAGTCTTTCATATAGTATAATGCACCCCATATTCTTCAATATATTATAATACATCCCCATAGTTGTCCTCCGTATAGTATAATGCACCTCATAATCCTTCATATAGTATAATTCACCCCCATAGTGCTCCATATAGTATAATGCACCTTCATAGTGCTCCATATAGCATAATGCACCCCCACAGTCCTCCATATTGTATAAAGGAACCCCATAGTGCTCCATATAGTATAATTCACCCCATAGTCTTCAACATATTATAATACATCCCCATAGTCGTCCTCCATACAGTATAATGCACCCCCATAGCCCTCCATATAGCATAATGAACCCCCATAGTCCTCCACATAGCATAATGCACCCCCATAGTCCTCCACATATTTCAATGCATTAATAGTCTTCCATACAGTATAATGCACCCCAAAGTCTTCAATATATTATAATACACCCCCATAGTCTTACTCCATATAGTATAATGCACCCCCATAGTCCTCCTGTCACATACTCACTTCTCAGCACATGACTTGGGGTTGTGCCTGCAAGGGTTAATGTATTTCCTATCACTCAATCCAGCACTCGACCTGTCCTATGCTGAAAGGGAGCATCAAGCACACCCCGACTCAGACTGCGCACCCCGCTTCACACACGCTGCCACCACCCACTGGATTTTGGGGGGCAGATGAGTTCCCCTAAACTAAGACTTATCAGACAATCAACAAAATCACACGTTCCTAGGGCTGTGAATTCTTTAGAGTATACAAGGATCAGATTTATTAAAGTTTAAAGCTTTAATATAAAAAGATACAGTGCTTACAATAAAAGGTTTAAAACATGGAAATAAAAAGTGACATACACATATGCAAACAATGAAAAAAAAAGGAGAAACTTACAGAAACCTAAACTTGACTTCTGTTGCCTGATGGGGAGAGTGGAAATATATGGAATGATGATTACAGCAGCTCAGCTGACCCATCTCTGTGACACTTTGCCTTGGCTGAGAGCATCCAGTTATAGACTCAGCCTGGGGGGTCAGATTCCAGACCAGACTTCCATTTTAATAATCTAATTCTGGGTCTATGATTGGACGCTCACTCATTTAGCCATGCATATATTATGTTTTAAAATGTTCTTTGTCTTCTGATTTTCCTTCCCATCTGTGGGTCTGTTTGAAGCTCACTATAGGAGATGGCTTCTCTCTCTTATCAATTCTCTTCCTCTTTGAGGCTCCCAATATGTGTGAATTTATTGCCCTGCTTGCAGGATGCCCCTTGGGGAGACTGGAGTCAGTGTGACCGGGAGCTAGCTTGTGTTTAAAAAAACAGGTTGTGACCTCTTGTGGACTGATGTGGAATTTAACTCCTTAACTGTTCTGGTGTCCAGTTCCTAAGATACATATTTCACTACACCTCCCTCCTTATGAACGTGCATGGGGCTGACTCACAGGTCGGCTCCCTAGCACGTATCTGGTTCCGGCCCACCTTGGCGTGATAAGCCATCAGTGTTGCTGTGATCAATCCCTTTCTTATGTTGGATGGTAAAATCATATTGCTGTAATATCGGGCTCCATCTAAGCAGTTTCCCATTGTCCCCAGCTCCTGTGTTAAGCAGCTCAGTGGGTTATGATCTGTTATCGCGGTGAAGTTGCGCCCATAGAGGTATGGTTGTAGTTTCTGTAGACGCCATACAATAGCTAAACACTCCTTTTCTATTGTGGCATACGCCACCTCTCTGGGCAGGAGTTTCCTGCTTGGTAACAGAATTGGGCGCTCCTCACCTTGCTGGTTCACCTGGCTGAGAACGGCCCCTAGCCCATAAGTGCTGGCATCTGTCTGCACCACGAACCTGCGGGTGAAATCTGGGGCCTGGAGGACGGGTGAACTGGCCTATGCTGACTTTAGGGCAGAGAATGATTCCTCACACTGAGGGGTCCAGGATACAATTTGGGGAAGCCTCTTCTTGGTCAGGTCAGTTAATGGCTTAGCCAGAGCACTGTAGTTTGGCACAAACTTCCTATAATAGCTGGCCGTACCCAGGAAGGACAGTACCTGCTTCTTGGTTCGTCGGGGGGCCAGGCTGTAATGGCTTCTACCTTCCCTGGTTCAGGTTTTAGCAGACCTCCCCCCACCTGGTGTCCGAGGTATTGTACTTCCCCCATGGATATTTGACACTTCCCAGGCTTCACAGTCAGAACTGCAGTTTGAAGCCTCTGCAACACCTGAGAAAGATGTGCAAGATATTCCTCCCAAGAATTACTAAAAATGGCTATATCATCTAGATAAGCAACGGCAAAACCCTCAAATCCTTCCAATAAGTGATTTACCAGCCCCTGGAAGGTGGCAGGGGCATTCTTCATACCGAATGGCATCACCAGGAACTCAAACAGCCCAAATGGCGTTATAAAGGCCGACCTCTCCTGAGCTTCTTTGGTCATGGGTATCTGCCAATATCCCCTACTCAAGTCCATAATGGTGAGGTATGATGCATTTGCTAGCTGCTCTAACAGCTCATCTATCCTTGGCATGGAGTAGACAGTAGATGTAGTAAGGACATTTAACTTCCTATAGTCTGCTCAGAACCTGGTAGTACGGTCCTTTTTCAGGACAAGAACCACAGATGAGCCCCAGGCACTCTGGGATTTTTGTATTACCCAAGGGTCAGCATCTCGTCTACCTGCTCCCTCATGTGTGCCTTCACCTCTGCTGACACCCGGTATGCAGACTGTCTTACAGGGGGATTGGTACCAGTGTCCACATGATGAGTGGCTAAGTGAGTCCTCCCAGGCTTCTCTGTGAAGACTCCTGTGACCTCGCTGAGCACCCCCATCAGCTCACACCTCTGACTGTGGGATAGCCCCATCCGCTCACACCTCTGACTGTGGGATAGCCCCATCAGCTCAGACCTCTGACTGTGGGATAGCCCCATCAGCTCAGACCTCTGACTGTGGGACAGCTCAGGGTTAAACTCTGCAGACTCCAGGGTCTCCATATACTGAGCCCCAGCCCCCACATCTAGTAACACATCAGCCTCCCCCTCATCAGGCATGCTACAGACAGGTAAGACACAAGCCTCCCTGTCATGATGAGCCTTCAGTATATTGACAGGAAATACTTTGCGACAATTTGCACATTCATCTAGAGTCTCACCACATAGTTAACATCATTTAGCCGCATGTGCACGGTGTATGGTCCCTCCCATGCGGCCTGTAGTTTGTTCTGTAACATGGGGACCAACACCCAAACCTTTTGTCCCTCCTCATAGGCCCTCAGTCTGGCATTACCAGACCTTCTGGTTGATTTGGGCCTGAGTCACGTTCTCATGGGCAAGGTTACTCAGTTTTTGCATTCTGTCCCGGAGTCGCAGTACATATCCAACCACTGAGACTCCTGTAGTTTTGGGATCACCCTCCCAACAGTCCTTCATCAAGTCCAGGGGTCCCCTGACCCTCCTCCCATAAACCAGTTCGAAGGGGGAGAATCCTGTGGAGGCCTGGGGTACCTCTCCGTACACAAACAGATGGGGAAGGTAACGCTCCCAGTCCCTTCCTTCAGTCTCCACCAGCATTTTCAGCATTTGTTTTAATGTCCCGTTTTATCGTTCGCAGAGTCCATTTGTTTGGGGATGATAAGCACTGGCCACAACATGCTGCACTTGTATCCTTTCACAGAGACTTTCCATCAGGTTGGACATAAATTGGGTTCCCTGGTCGGTTAACATCTCCCTGGGGAAACCCACACGAGAAAACACAGTCAGTAAAGCATCCGCCACCTTATCTGCTCGGATGGAGGACAGGGCCACCGCTTCCGGGTATCGTGTCGTATAGTCCACCACAGTGAGGATGGAGGACAGGGCCACCGCTTCCGGGTATCGTGTCGTATAGTCCACCACAGTGAGGATGGAGGACAGGGCCACCGCTTCCGGGTATCGTGTCGTATAGTCCACCACAGTGAGGCTGGGAAGACAGGGCCACCACTTCCGGGTATCGTGTCGTATAGTCCACCACAGTGAGGCTGGGAGGACAGGGCCACCGCTTCCGGGTATCGTGTCGCATAGTCCACCACGGTGAGGATGTACTGTTTGCCCGAGCAGCTAGGTATGGCAAGTGGCTCTATTATATACACAGCCACTCGCTGGAATGGCTCATCAATCACTAGCAGTGGTATCAATGGACTTTCTGTATGTTCCCAGACTTTCCAACCCTCTGACACACTACACAGGATCGACAGTAGTTGGCTATGTCCGTCCCCATCTTTGGCTAATAAAAGTTGTGCGTCAGGTGAGCTCTAGTCTTTTGTACTCCGAGATGTTCGACCAGAGGAATTTCGTGATCAATTCTCAATAATTGTTCCCTAAACAGATAAGGGACCACCAGCCGCTTGTCACAGTCCCAATGTTCTGTGGTATCAGTGGGGAGAGCCTCTATATACAGTCTGCCCTGGTCCCAGTATATTCTCTCTTTGTCAGAAGCAGTAGGGGGTTGGTTGGCAAGACCTCTGAGCTTCTCCAGACATCTGTCAGCAGGACTACCCGGAAGCTCTGGCTGTCAGTCTGCAGGCCCCGGCCTAGTGTGAACACCAGTCTCTGGTCTGAAGCTGAGTATTCAGAGTCTGTAGTCAGGGACCTGGGTGGATCTGCCATGTGAGGGGGCTCCTGGACCTTGGTGGATCTGCCATGTGAGGGGGCCCCTGGACCTTGGTGGATCTGCCATGTGAGGGGGCCCCTGGACCTTGGTGGATCTGCCATGTGAGGGGGCTCGTGGACCTGAGTAGGGCCCTCCTGTTCTGGCAGTTCTGTCTGAGACTCATCCTCCAGTCTCTGGGGTTGAGTCTGAGCCGCAGCCTGACTCCGGGTCACAGCGGCCACATACGTACAGTCCCGTTCATGGGTACCCTTTTGTGCATGGGTACATTCTCCTTCCTGGGGCAGGGTCTCAGGTGGGAACTGGCTTCCACCTTGTCAGTAGCATGTATTTGCAATGGAGGGATATAGTGGGACACCATCCTCCCCAGGTCTGTGCCCAGCAGCACATTGGTGGGGATTGCCTCTAAAACTCCCACTTCCCTCAGTCCTTTCCCTGCTCCCCAGTCCAGATACACACGGCCATGGGCACATCAAGGCTGACCCCTCCATCCCCGGTGATAGACATAGTCTTCCCTGGTATGATATCTGCAGGGGTCACCATTTCTGGGCGCACCAGGGTTACTTGTGCTCCGGTGTCTCTGAGACCAATGGTAACTTTATCGCCAACAGTGACAGTTTGACAGTTCTCATTAGTCCTCACATCAGCGCCGGCCACAAATGGAATAGAACGTGGGGACCCAGACGGCTTTGTGGTGATAATGGGGCGTTTCTCCCTATCAGCGCAGACTGCGCTAATATGTCCCACTTTCTTGCACATAAAGCATTGGCGTGCATCGCCTGAGGAATGTCTGGTCCCCGGGGACCCATAGGAGGTGGGTTTGGACAGCACTGGTGATCGGCTGGCAGAGGGAGGGGGGTCCCCGTTTGGCTTACCTCCCTTCCAGCTGAATCTCGATGGCTTCCGCACCTCCGGCATCCTGTTGGCCACATAGCAGTCCGCAATCTTTGCAGCCTCATCCGCAGTAGGTGGCTCTCGATCACACACAAATTGTCGTACATCCATGGGGCACATATGAAGAAACTGATCCTTGACCATAAGATCCGCTAAGGCCTCATAGCTGCTGACAGAAAGTCCCTTAATCCATTGGTGGAACGTGGTCCTCAAAGTACTCACGAAATCTGCATAGCTGTCAGTTGATCCACGTTGTAGGTTCCGGAACTTTCTAAGGTTAGGTTGTATTTTCTGATCAGAGCCTCTTTGATTCCCTCATAGTCCCCATCTAGGTCGGATGGGAGGGCAGCAAACGCCTCCGCGGCTTTGCCTCTCAACCCTGGGGCTAAATACAATGGCCACTGCTCACGGGGTAGATTGTATTGTCTGCAGGTTTTGTCAAACCCCCGAAGGAAAGTATCTAAGTCCGTGTCCTTCTCCATCACAGGGAAGTTTTCCAAACGCGGTCTCCTTAGATTTATGTCCTGGGAGGGGGTTGTCTGAAAATTGTTACCCCTGTCTACTTGGGCCATCTGAAGCTTGAACGCTCTCTCGACCTGGCATTCTGCAGCCTCTCTCTCAGCCTGGTGTTCTGCAGCAGCAGCCTCTCTGTCAGCCCGGCGTTCTGCAGCCTCCTGGTACTGTATAATAAGCTGCAGGCGCAGATTGGGATCGCTTGTTCCCAGCTGTTGTAAGGCCATTTGTAAAGTCAAGTCCATAGACTCCTTGGAACGGGCATTGCTGGCATCTCCAGAGGGCATCTCCGGTGCAAGAACTGGCATTACTTGGCCTCTCGGAGGTGGACTCTGTCTTTGTTCAGTTGCTTCATCAGTCAGCGTGCTCTGCCAAGGCGTGCGCCAGCATATCCTTGGACTTGTCGGCAGTCTCTATTCCTCTTTGCTCGCAGAGGTTGATCAGAGACTGCAGGCTCTTCTTCTTGTATTGGGCCGCCATATCAATGAACAGCCTTTGCCAAATAGTTAAAAAAAAAACATAGAAAGAAAAAAGTAGCGTCGGCGACCGCTTGCTGGTTTGCCCAGCAACCCTCCGACCAGTAACCCACAATGTTAAACATTGCGGGTTGCCACGTTACACAGGGCGATCAGGCATGATCGCCCTGTTCAGTTCGCCAAGTTTCACAACACTACTCTGAAACCTGGCGATTTATTCTGAGGCAATTTTTTGCCATAGAATCGCCCTGTTACACTGGGTGACTCGCCGGCGATGGTGCCACGATTAGGCCACACCCCTGCATCTCCGGCACAATCGCCGGTGAGGTGGCACCGTGTAACGGGCCCCTAAGGGTTAATCTATCTCCTCTCACTCAATCCAGCACTCGACCTTTGTCCTATGCTGAAAGGGAGCATCAATGACACCCCGACTCACACCGCGCACCACGCTTCACACACGCTGCCACCACCCATCGGATTTTGGGGGGCCGATGAGTTCCCCTAAACTAAGACTTTTCAGACAATCAACAACACCACACCTTCCTCGGGCTGTGGATTCTTATGGTGGGGTTACACGTCCCGATATCGCCGCGATATCGGAGGCAACGCCGCGGGAGCGCGCATTTTTTGAGCGCTTTTCCCGATATCGCATCGGCGGTTTACACGCTGCGATATCGGGAAACAACGTCCCTCCGATGTGTACGCCCACCAACCCAGTAACGACCATTTAACATGGGAGTTAATGGGTGAGGTGCGAGTACGCATCGGAGTTGGGCTGTCACACGCAGCGATGCTGCTACAACGGCCATGCGATATCGGGGAGTTGAATAGCTCTGCTATTCAACTCCGATATCTTTTTGGCATCGTTCCAGGATCGCGTTGTACGCTCAAACCGTACAACACGCGCCCGATATCGGCTCCAACTCGCGACCCACGTGACTTTTTGTCGGAGTTGGGTCGGAGTTGGGCTGTCACACGCAGCGATGCTGCTACAACGGCCATGCGATATCGGGGAGTTGAATAGCTCTGCTATTCAACTCCGATATCGTTTTGGCATCGTTCCAGGATCGCGTTGTACGCTCAAACCGTACAACACGCGCCCGATATCGGCTCCAACTCGCGACCCACGTGACTTTTTGTCGGAGTTGGGTCGGAGTTGGACGCCGATATCGCGGCGTGTAAACCCACCATTAGAGTATACAAGGTTCAGACTTATTAAAGTTTAAAGCTTTAATATAAAAAGTACAGTGCTTACAATAAAAAGATATAAAAATAGAAATAATAAAATGACACACCCATATGCAAACAATGAAATAAAAAGGAGAAACTTACAGAAACCTAAACTGTGCTTCTGTTATCCGATGAGGAGAGCAGAAATATATGGAAAGAGGTTCACAGCAGCTTCGGCTGACCCATCTCTGTGACACGGAGCCTTAGCTGTGTGAGCCCAGATATGGACTCAGACTGGGGGGGTCAGATTCTAGACCGGCCTTCTAGTTTAACATTCTACTTCTGGGTCTATGATTGGACACTCCATGCATATATTATGTTTTAAAATGTTCTTTGTCCTCTGACTAGGTCTCCTGATTTTGCTTTCCATCTGTGGGTCTGTTTGAAGCTCACTATAGGAGATGGCTTCTCTCTCTTATCAATTCTCTTCCTCTTTGAGGCTCCCAATATGTGTGAATCTATTGCCCGGCTGGCAGGATGCCCCCTGGGGAGACTAGTGTCCGTGTGACGTTAGTGTGTGCTTATATAAAGCAGGTTGTGACCTTTTGTGGATGGACATGGGATTTAACCCCTTACTGCTCTAGTGTCCAGTCCCTGAGATACATATTTCACTACAGCCATAATCATACTGACCAGGAGTTATTGTGCCGGGTCATTTTAAAGTTCAAAAAAAGCGAAAAATTGTAAAAACTCATGCATGTAAAACCGCCCTAGGGCTGTCACAGATGGCGCACTGTCCATTATTACATAGCCCGGCTCTCTAGAGTGAATTGGGTGGTTTTGGTCCTCCGTCTACCGCTCACCCCTTGCTTGATGGGTGTCTGGCTGTGTATGATAGTGGTGCTATTTTTCTGATTTCAGGGCTTGTCATTGAGCGGCGGAGACCTGAAAGAAGCCACCAATAAGCTGATGGAGGAGATGAGCCGGCGCTTCCCACAGCTCAGCGAGAACTATCTCATCTGCAACGACTCCATCGGGGCCTTAGCCACCGCCACAAAGCTGGGTATGCTCCTGAAATAAAAAAGATGTACAAATTTAGAGTAAACGTTAATGGGACAGCAGAGGCCAGATGTATTTATTCATAGGACTGATCCACCAGCACCAGAATCCCCCCCCACCCACCCAAAAAACAGTCCTGTGGTCACAAATACATGGTTGCCTAATGCGGACCCTGCAGATTCTTAATGTTTCTCCATCATAAGGTTATCTTGCTGTAGGATTCTGCGTCCAGGCTGTTGGAAAGGTTGAAGAATCCAACACCCGGGAGATTGCCCATATCTATCTCCCGTGAGCCCTGGAGGACTCCTCTGTTCCCAAGAGTCTTGTGAACATCCAGGTGGGGTTGGAAAGCCAAGATCTCCAGTCTGGATGACCAGTCTTCTTTCTTGTCCCACCTAGAGCAGAATCCATCCCCCTCAAAAAAAAAACCCTGTGTCAGGTGTTGACTGCTCTGCAGTCCACGTGAAATGCTCTGCTGTAGTTAAATGGGAGTACATTTCCTTTGGCACATTCAGAGTTAATGCCAGAAGCTGCTTTGGTGTTGGTATGTTTGTCTGAAGCAGATCTGCAAGTGGCATGTTGTGGGTGTGTTGGGTGACCGACCACTCCCCCAGCCTTTAAATAGTGCTCTCTTCTGCCAACAGATGTTGATGATAGTTTCAGTCTCCTCCCAGACCGTATGCTGTAAGAAAGTCGTGTAGTTTGTGCTGATGCTTTCCTGCTGTTCCTACCTGGAGTTTTCCTTATTTTGTGGAAGTTGCTGTGCATCCCAGTCTGTGGGTGGAGGTGAGGGGAACTTAGCATAGGGCTGATCAGGAGCAAAGGGCAAGGGTGGCAGCCCAGACATCCTCACCTTCAGAGGTAATTCTGGGAACAGTGAGAGCGAGGAACCCCAGTATAAGGGTCAGACTAGTTCCCCTGTTTGCCTTTTTCCCAGATTACTATCCTGCTACCTGACTTCCTTTACCACCCCGTGACACCATAGGGTTCCAAATACATGTTTGCCAAACATAGAGCCTGCAGATTCTTCATTTATCTCCATTGCAAATCCAGGTTGTCTCGCTGTAGGACTCAGCGTCCCAGCAGTGGGCAAGGTTGGAGAAGCCAACACCCAGGAGATTGATTACTTTCTCCCATGAGCCCTGGAGGCCTCCTCTGTTTCCAAAAGTTTTTTTTGAACATTTAGGTGGGGTTGGAAAGCCGAGATCTCCGAACTAGATGATCACTCTTCTTTCTTATCCCACCTGCAGTATAATCCATTCCCCCATAAAAACATGTGGTTCCAAATGCATGGTTGCCAAACATGGAACCTGCAGATTTTTAATTTTCCTCCATCACAAACCCAGGTTCTCCTGCTGTAGGACTCGGCGTCCCGGCAGTAGAGAGTCTCTGGAACATTCAGGGTTGGAAAGCCGAGATCTCTGGACTGGATGATTACTCTTAAGCTGGCGTCACACGTGTCAATATCGCTAGCGACATCGCCGAAAAGTGATGTTGCTAGCGATATCGCAACTGCATCATGCTGTGTGACAGCGCGACGCAACTGCGATGTATCGCTGGTCGCAGGTTGACAGGTTTACGAGAGTGAACAGAAACCTATCAATCTGCAACCAGCGATTAGGCTGGATTGCACCGTCTGACACCGCAATAGCGATGTTCAGAGGCGGACTGGCCCAGGTGGCAGGGGGGCAAGTGCCCCCTGGGCTGGTGGTATAACCCATTTAGGGACGCCCCCATCAGAAATGGGCCGGCGTCTGCTGTTACATAGGAAATGCACAGCAAAGACACAGGAGACATGGCGGAGAGCTACGTGAGTGAGCGGGGTCTGACAGCTACCCCAGCCCCCCCATCAACCGAAGATCCCAGACAGCAAACCCTACCCCCAGCCCAGCCCAGCGAGCGATGGCTTCGCCCACAACATCCTGCCGTGTGACAGCTGGCCTGCGATATCGGATGCGAGCGCGCACCCGTGCATCGCTTCCGACATCGCAGACCAGATTTCTTGCAGGAATACAAAGGAAAGATGTGGGTCAATGTTTGGACCTTCTGATTCCAGTAATAAGTAGTGGCAGAAGTGACAAAGACTCCAAGGCGGTTGAGAATAGAATGTATCTAGACACTTGCTGTTACCGCAGATGTCCAGGATATCGGTGTCTCTGGTCTAACGATCTACTGATTGCTTCCTTCAGGGGGTATAGTGCTGATATCCGGAACCGGATCTAACTGCAAACTGGTGAACCCAGATGGGTCAGTGAGCGGCTGCGGAGGCTGGGGACATCTGATGGGTGACGAGGGATCAGGTAAGAGATATCTAGCAGCCCTTCTGTAGGAATGGTGTACATTGTGCCCTGTCCTATTCATATCGCTCTACAGCATACTGGATAGCTCACCGGGCCATCAAGACCGTGTTTGACACCATGGACAACCTGGTGGATCCAGAATACGATATCCGCTATGTGCAGGAGGCCATGTTCAGCTACTTCCAGGTAATATTTCTGGCACAAGGATCCTGGTGAAATCCACAGAGGATAGCTGTACCAAGGTCCTGACCAGGGTCCGGCATTTTTATAATTGTTTGTGACCTGTATTAATGGGAATGAAGATGACTACATGGGTTTTCCTACTGCATTAGAATCCTTACCTGTGATTGATGTTGATGATTACAGGTCTCTGAGCGGTTGGGGATCCTCACTCACCTGTACCGAACATTCGAGAAGTCAAGGATAGCGGGATTCTGCCTCAAGTTGGCAGAAGGTAATACAAGAATGACCCGTCTCTAAAGTCAGCATTCACCAGGAAATTCCCCATCCCAACATTAAGAGCACATGGACGGCTGTGTTATGGGACGCTGGTGCAGGCTGGCTCTGTTATGGGGGCACTGGTGCAGGCTGGCTCTGTTATGGGGGCGCTGGTGCAGGCTGGCACTGTTATGGGGGCGCTGGTGTAGACTGGGTCTGTTATGGGGGCACTGGTGCAGGCTGGCTCTGTTATGGGGGCGCTGGTGCAGGCTGGCTCTGTTATGGGGGCGCTGGTGCAGGCTGGCTCTGTTATGGGAGCGCTGGTGCAGGCTGGCTCTGTTATGGGGGCGCTGGTGCAGGCTGGCTCTGTTATGGGGGCGCTGGTGCAGGCTGGCTCTGTTATGGGAGCGCTGGTGCAGGCTGGCTCTGTTATGGGGGCACTGGTGCAGGCTGGCTCTGTTATGGGGGCACTGGTGCAGGCTGGCTTTATTATGGGAGCGCTGGTGCAGGCTGGCTCTGTTATGGGAGCGCTGGTGCAGGCTGGCTCTGTTATGGGGGCACTGGTGCAGGCTGGCTCTGTTATGGGGGCGCTGGTGCAGGCTGGCACTGTTATGGGGGCGCTGGTGCAGGCTGGCTCTGTTATGGGAGCGCTGGTGCAGGCTGGCTTTGTTATGGGGGCTCTGGTGCAGGCTGTCTCTGTTATGGGGGTGCTGGTGCAGGCTGGCTCTGTTATGGGGGCGCTGGTGCAGGCTGGCTCTGTTATGGGGGAGCTGGTGCAGGCTGGCTCTGTTATGGGGGCACTGGTGCAGGCTGGCTCTGTTATGGGGGCACTGGTGCAGGCTGGCTCTGTTATGGGGGCGCTGGTGCAGGCTGGCCCTGTTATGGGACGCTGGTGCAGGCTGGCTCTGTTATGGGGGCGCTGGTGTACGCTTGCTCTGCTTTGGGAGCGCTGATGCAGGCTGGCTCTGTTATGGGGACGCTGGTGCTGGCTGTCTCTGTTATGGGGCACTGGTGCTAGATGGCTCTGTTATGGGGGCGTTGGTGTACGCTGGCTCTGTTATGGGGGCGCTGGTGCTGACTGGCTCTGTTATGGGGGCGCTGGTGCAGGCTGGCTCTGTTATGGGGGCACTGGTGCTGGCTGGCTCTGTTATGGGGGCGCTGGTGCTGGCTGTCTCTGTTATGGGGCACTGGTGCAGACTGGCTCTGTTATGGGGGCGCTGGTGCTGGCTGGCTCTGTTATGGGGGCGCTGGTGCAGGCTGTCTCTGTTATGGGGCACTGGTGGAGACTGGCTCTGTTATGGGGGCGCTGGTGCAGGCTGGCTCTGTCATGGGGACGCTGGTGCAGGCTGGCTCTGTTATGGGGGCGCTGGTGCAGGCTGGCTCTGTTATGGGGCGCTGGTGCAGGCTGGCTCTGTTATGGGGGCATTGGTGCAGGCTGGCTCTGTTATGGGGGCACTGGTGCTGGCTGGCTCTGTTATGGGGGCGCTGGTGCTGGCTGTCTCTGTTATGGGGCACTGGTGCAGACTGGCTCTGTTATGGGGGCGCTGGTGCTGGCTGGCTCTGTTATGGGGGCACTGGTGCAGGCTGGCTCTGTTATGGGAGCGCTGGTGCAGGCTGGCTCTGTTATGGGAGCGCTGGTGCAGGCTGGCTCTGTTATGGGGGCGCTGGTGCAGGCTGGCTCTGTTATGGGGGCGCTGGTGCAGGCTGGCACTGTTATGGGAGCGCTGGTGCAGGCTGGCACTGTTATGGGAGCGCTGGTGCTGGCTGGCTCTGTTATGGGGGCACTGGTGCAGGCTGGCTCTGTTATGGGGGCACTGGTGCTGGCTGGCTCTGTTATGGGGGCACTGGTGCAGGCTGGCTCTGTTATGGGGGCGATGGTGCAGGCTGGCTCTGTTATGGGGCGCTGGTGCAGGCTGGCTCTGTTATGGGGCACTGGTGCAGGCTGGCTCTGTTATGGGGGCACTGGTGCAGGCTGGCTCTGTTATGGGGGCGCTGGTGCAGGCTGGCTCTGTTATGGGAGCGCTGGTGCTGGCTGGCTCTGTTATGGGAGCACTGGTGCAGGCTGGCTCTGTTATGGGGGCGCTGGTGCAGGCTGGCTCTGTTATGGGGGCGCTGGTGCAAGCTAGCTCTGTTATGGCTATGCTGTAATGGGGGAAATCTTGACTTGACCTGTATAATACTCAACAGGGATGCTGTCACACTGATATCCACCAGAAAACCCTTTTACACAGTATTGATTAAAAAACATTTCTCTTTGACACCTGAAGTGTGAGGACCCCGCACCCCTCATCTCCTTCATGATGGCCTGATCTAGAGATTTGATGTCTTACTGGGTCCTGTCCTTATTTCAGGGGCCAACAAGGGAGACTCCTTATGTCGTTCAGTATTTCGCTCCGCCGGGGAAATCCTTGCTCGTCATGTCGTAGCCGTGATGCCAAAGATTGATGAGGTGGGTACATGACTCTGATCTTAAGGGTGCACTGTCAGTATGGTAGGTGTACAGCACATTGGTGGTTGCCATATGGCTTTAAGACTTGGGTACATTTTGTGTGTTTTACATTTTAGTATTTCTCGCTATTTTGATGTGTAGCCTATGAGGATCTGAAGTTTGTGGTTGTAATAATCACCTAAGCAGGATAACGATGTAACACGGTATTACAGCAACTCCGGGTAGATGACCACAGTGTGATGCCCCTGGTCCACAACATCACAAACAATCGTCCTTAAATTCCTCCGATGGACAGCTCCTGTATCCAGGTCTATTCAGAAAGAATAGTGCTAAGGATAGCTCCTTAAATCCCGACAGATATCACGACCATATCACATGTATCCAGCTCCACAATAGTCCTAAGGAGAGTTCCTCAAACCCTGACAGTAGATATCATGACTGAAGCATGTGAATCCAACTCTATAGTCCATCCATAGGCTCAGGACATGGCATCAGCACAGATCCTTTGACTTCCAATTCACAGCACCAACTGACTAAACAACCATGTGTGTCTTAGCTCCCTAGTTAAGCAAACCCAACCCCCTTAAACAAATTTGCATGCAATTCAAAAGAAAAAGAAGTTCAATGAAGTCTCAGGCCAGTCTGCAAAAGTGTGTATCCAGGAGGCCTCCTATAGGGAGGACTGAAAGACTCACAACCCCCAACCAGATGCAGGACATTGAATGGTAATTTAATGATTGCATTAAGCCCCCATCACACATAGTGAGATCGCTGGCGAGGGTGCCATGTTTGACACAGCAGTGACCAGGCCCCCGCCATGACATCACCGATCATGTCGGAATGGCCTGGACCATTATTTGATCATCGGGCTCTCTCTGGTCAGCATGCATCGGTGTGTTTGATGCCTTATCAACGACCTCATTGGTGACTCAGAACTCAGCCACATAGGTCTGAGTCGTCAGACTAGCTGCTGTGTGACAGGGTCCCAACGACCGCCGAGGTCGTTATACGGGTCGCCGTATCGTTGCTGCATCATTCAGTAGATCTCACCAGCGACCACATAGAGACGTTCCAGCGATCCTTACCAGGTCATATCGTTGTCGGGATCGCTGGAACGTGACGGGACCCTAAGAGTCCATAGGTCAACTATGATTACACATTGTCACAGCCCCTTCCCTCTTCTAATTGAGCACAGACAGGTGACCCAAAACTGGCAATCTCCACAAAAACACATAAAATAATATTGATGTAACCAGCGGTCCGTGCTGTAAAGAGTCTGCTCTACGTCCAATGGTCAGATCGTCTGTGTGTACTGATCGCCTCGTAGCAATGGTGGAATGTGCTGCAGGTCTGGAGCACAAGAACGTGGTTCTCTTCAGTGATGAGGTCAGTAGTTTTACCCCATGTCTTCTCCATTCTACGTTTAGGTCTTATTCCGGGGGGATCTTGGTCTTCTGATCCTCGCTGAAGGCTCCGTGTGGAACAGCTGGGATCTTCTAAAAGACGGTAATTGTTATTACTATGATTTTGTATTTTGTCCGTGTCCAGACGAAGGCCTGAAGTCAACATTCTGGCTTGTGACCAAAGGTCTGTGAACACACTGACATCCTGGTTGGCAGAACCTGGAGAATACCGTCAGCCTCCGGGTCACATTCAGCACTTAAGATTTGTAAATCAACAGCAACTTCGTATTGTAGATCTGCAATAATAGAATCATTTATGTTGGCTTCTTGTTTGTTTTTAAGCTTTTATTATAATATAGAATGGGAAGAAGCAATCTTTCAGTAGCGGGATAGGTGGTATGTTTGCCTATATACGTGGTATAAGTTTTTGGCAAATTCCTGAATGTTATACAATGTTGGTGACAGCACTAAGGTGAATTATTGATGTTCCCTCCCTGTGTAGGGTTTATCGAGGTCCTGGAAAAAGCGCGGTGCAGCCCCTGCGGACGCCATCTTTCCAGATTCAGTCTCTTGAAGCTGAAGCAAACATCCGCTGTGGGAGGAGCCATCCTCGGCGCAAAGAACATTGGGATTGATTTACCCATCAACCAGCAGGATACTGTCCATGTCTTCTATAGTCATAGTTTTCAGTAATTGCCTGTGGGGACGCCAGCTGCTGCTCCTTCATAAGGGGACCCCGGCTGCCACTCCACCATGTGAGGACGCCGGCTGCCGCCCCTTCTTCCCCTCGCGGGGACGCCGGCTGCCGCCCCTTCTTCCCCTCGTGGGGATGCCAGCTGCCGCCCCTACTTCCCCTCGTGGGGACGCCAGCTGCCGCCCCTTCCCCCCTTCCCGTGGGGATGCCGGCTGCCGCCCCTTCCCCCCCCCACCACCCCCCCGTGGGGACGCCGGCTGCCGCCCCTTCCCCCCTTCCCGTGGGGATGCCGGCTGCCGCCCCTTCCCTAACCCCCCCCCCCCCCCCCCCCCCCCGTGGGGACCCCAGCTGCCGCCCCTTCCCCTTGGGGACGTTGGAGATGCTGGCTGCTACTCCCCCCATTGGGCCGCCAGCTGCCGCTCCACCTCGTGTGGGATGCCGGTTCCCGCTCCTCCCCTGTGGGAAAGCTGGCTACCGCTCCTTCATGATGGGACCCGGCTACTGCTCCTCCCTGCGGGGGATCTCCAGCTGCTGCTCCTCCATGCTTTACACTGCTGTTAGTGCTATGGAGTGGTAGATTTTCTTTCCTGTTCCCACAGGCAAAGCTTAACAATACTACGGGGGACCTCCATCCTTTTATACACTGCTTGATTTTGGAGATGGCGAGGATAGAAAGTCAGATTCTGGGATTGGTGACCTCCTCTATGTTATACTTGTTTTTTCTTACAGGATCACGATTTAGAAGTTTTGATGAAAATATGGTAAAATATAAAAAAAAAACTTTTGTTTACATCCAGAGGCAAAAAATTCTGTATAGACCTGCAGGGCAATATTACAGTCAGACTGGTCTAAACTGGATGCAACTGTAGCAAACCCTCATCTGTGGCAACACACAAGACTGTTTTTCCAGCTTCATTACTTGAACGATTCAACATTTGTATGAATCAAACCTCATAATTTTACCAATTTCACTCCAGTCGTCTCCATCTTTTTACTTTAATCGGAGTTTCAAGATCTCAAATCACATTTACAATTCATATACAAATCTTATTCATATTCTCTTCATCCGGATTCTAATAAACGACCAAAATGTCAGACGAGGGTCGGGGGAGGGGTTGGGTAATTTTATATATTTTTTTTTCTACACTATTATTTTCATATGGAATTTTGATTAAACGAATGTATTTTCAATAATTCAATCAAGTAAAATAAAATTGGTAAATCTGATGAGTGTCGCTTATAAGGAATGATACATGCTCAGACAAACATCACGATACACCAAGGTCGGGGTTATAATCCGTCCCATCTTTATGTATTCTTCATATATTTGATGTGGAAGACGATTTCCTGGCAAAGATCCGGCTTTCAAAGTTTATGAATTTATACGTTTACAAGCATAAATGTGACTTAAAGCTACAGGAGCGTCTCAGTGAATTAAAATATCACCAAAAAGTGACTTTGTATCACTAATTCAATACATAAAGTGAGACGCATATATTACATAGTCATTACACACAAAGGGATCTATTTCATGTGTTTATTTCTGTTAATGTTGATGATTATGGCTTACAGCCAATGAAAGCCCGTATGTTATTATCTCAGAAAATTAGAATAATTAACACAAACCACCTTTACAGGCTTAGTAAGTGTTTAAAATGGTCCCTTAGTCTGGTTCAGTAGGTTACACAATCATGGGGAAGACTGCTGACTTGACAGATGTCCAGAGGACAGTCATTGACCCACTCCACAAGGAGGGTAAGCCACAAAGGATCACTGGAAATCAGGGTCCCAGAGTCTGGAGGAAATGTTATTGCCAACACCTGTTAGGTGCCTCAGGTAAGTTACAGGTGCTGTTAATTACACAAATTAGAGAAGCATCACATGATTTTTCTAACAGTGCCAATACTTTTGTCCACCCCCTTTTTTATGTTTGGTGGAATTATATCCAATTTGGCGTTAGGACAATTCTTTTTGTGTTTTTTCATTGAAGACAAATTAAATGAAGATAATAATACCAAAGAATTTGTGATTGCAATCATTTTCAGGAAGAAACTGAGTATTATCGGACAGAATTGCAGGGGTGTCAATACTTTTTTCCACAACTGTATATTATATATATTAATACTGTAATTTCCTCCGGGATCAATAAAGTTTATCTAATCTAATCTAATCTATATAGGATCGTGCTATCCGCGTCCTCGGGTCTTTCCTACCTGCTTCACCTCAGTTCCTTACCTGGATACCCAGAATTGTATCACAACACTCATGGATGGATCCTTCTTGTCTCAGGACCATATTCTACCACCAGGGATTATTTGCAGGGCCGGCCCTAGGCATGTGCGAGTTGTGCGGCAGCACAGGGCGCCACGCTCCAGGGGGCGCTGCAGAGAGACAGAAGTCACTGTGATTTGCAGGGGCCTCGCTGTTCCTTCCTGCGCCCAAATCTTAAGTTGAAAGCACTCATGCTGTTGTGCTGTGTACAGCACAGTGTACCTCAGCAGAACGAAGATGAACCATGCAGTACACCGCCCCTCTTCTCTCCAGAACCATCATCAAGTCTCCTCCTGGCCTCCAGCCAGTGCAGAACGGAGGAGCGTCCCCTCACCCGAGAACTCTTCTATGGAGGTGAGGAGGTCACTGCTAATTGCCATCTTCAGCCCTGCAGTAAAAGGTGCCGGCTCTGAGATAAGAAACTTTTAGTGCTGGGAGCTCTGTGCAGTATCAGGTTTTCTCAGCCACACACAGCACCGACCCAGCACCGAGCTGTGAGAGGAAGGAAGGCCTCACTGATCCTAATCTCCTGTCACTACTGAGTCCAGGCTGCTGCCTCAGTATACAGGCTCTCCTCCTCCTCATACACCTGTACAGTATATATATAGTATATAGTGATCAGTATACAGGCTCTCCTCCTCCTCCTCCTCATACACCTGTACAGTGTATATATAGTATATAGATATCAGTATACAGGCTCTTTATCATTCCTGTGTCCTAAGATTGTCAGCTCCTGTGATCAGGGCTCTCCTCCTCCTCATACACCTGTACAGTGTATATATATATATATATAGTATATAGTGATCAGTATACAGGCTCTCCTCCTCCTCATACACCTGTACAGTGTATATATAGTATATAGTGATCAGTATACAGGCTCTTTATAATCCTGTGTGGTCAGATTGTCAGCTCCTGTGATCAGGGCTCTCCTCCTCATACACCTGTACAGTATATATATATAGTATATAGTGATCAGTATACAGACTCTCCTCCTCCTCATACACCTGTACAGTATATATATAGTATATAGTGATCAGTATACAGGCTCCCCTCCTCATACACCTGTACAGTGTATATATAGTATATAGTGATCAGTATACAGGCTCTCCTCCTCCTCATACACCTGTACAGTATGTATATAGTATATAGTGATCAGTATACAGGCTCTCCTCCTCCTCATACACCTGTACAGTATATATATAGTATATAGTGATCAGTATACAGGCTCTTTATCATCCTGTGTGGTCAGATTGTCAGCTCCTGTGATCAGGGCTCTCCTCCTCATACACATATATATAGTATATAGTGATCAGTATACAGGCTCTGTATCATTCCTGTGTCCTAAGATTGTCAGCTCCTGTGATCAGGGCTCTCCTCCTCCCCATACACGTGTATATAATATAGTATATAGTGATCAGTATACAGACTCTCCTCCTCCTTCACTGTATACAGTGCTAACGACTGAGCCACCATATACTGTGCTAACCACTGAGGCATCATATACTGTGATAACCACTGAGCCCCCGTATACAGCGCTAACCACTGAGCCCCCGTATACTGTGTTAACCAAGGAGCTTCCGTATACAATGCTAACCACTGAGCCACCATATACAGTGCCAACCACTGAGCCACCGTATACAGTGCTAACCACTGAGCCACCGTATACAGTGCCAACCACTGAGCCACCGTATACAGTGTTAACCACTGAGCCACCGTATACAGTGCTAACCACTGAACCACCATATACAGTGCTAACCACTCAGCCACCGTATACAGTGCTAACCACTGAGCCACCATATACAGTGCTAACCACTGAACCACCACATACAGTGCTAACCACTGAGCCACCATATACAGTGCTAACCACTGAACCACCATACAGTGCTAACCACTGAGCCACCATACAGTGCTAACCACTGAGCCACCATATACAGTGCTAACCACTGAGCCACCATATACAGTGCTAACCACTGAGCCACCATATACAGTGCTAACCACTGAACCACCATACAGTGCTAACCACTGAGCCACCATATACACTGCTAACCACTGAGCCACCATATACAGTGCTAACCACTGAGCCACCATATACAGTGCTAACCACTGAGCCACCGTATACAGTGCTAACCACTGAGCCACCATATACAGTGCTAACCACTGAGCCACCATATACAGTGCTAACCACTGAGCCACCGTATACAGTGCTACCCACTGAGCCACCATATACAGTGCTAACCACTGAGCCACCATATACAGTGCTAACCACTGAGCCACCATATACAGTACTAACCACTGAGCCACCATATACAGCGCTAACCACTGAACCACCATATACAGTGCTAACCACTGAGCCACCATACAGTGCTAACCACTGAGCCACCATATACAGTGCTAACCACTGAGCCACCATATACAGTGCTAACCACTGAGCCACCATATACAGTGCTAACCACTGAGCCACCGTATACAGTGCTAACCACTGAGCCACCATACAGTGCTAACCACTGAGCCACCGTATACAGTGCTAACCACTGAGCCACCATATACAATGCTAACCACTGAGCCACCGTATACAATGCTAACCACTGAGCCACCATATACAGTGCTAACCACTGAGCCACCGTATACAATGCTAACCACTGAGCCACCATATACAACATATAAATCCTGCAACAGCAGTGTACTTTCTGGAGACTGCACTATTCAGTGGCTATTTCTACGGCTCCTGTTCATTTCACCGCACTGCCTATGCAATAGCACCAGGTCTATTTCTAGTTTTGTATATTTATGGCAGATCTACAGGATTTGGGAGAAACGTATAGTAGATGCTGATGCCATCAATAGAGCCAGGAACAGCGCCGCTCTCAGCCAAGAGATGACAGAACAGTCCCATCAATCTCCACATAGAGCGTCAGCGCCTCATTCTTCAGATACACATCGCCCTATTGGTGAGATCCACATGTACCACCCATTATGTAATATCCATGGATACGGTATAAATATACAGAATTAGATTATCCCTTTTAGTGTAAATTCAGACATAGTGGAATTAATATGAATTTGAGTTGCAGATTCCTGGGCACAAATATGGAAGAGTTTATTGTACAATATATGTGAATAAATTAATTATTTTAGAATATAAAAAATGTCGTCCTGTTCCCATTTGTATCCTGGGAAACTGGGTACAAAAATCAATAGGACGGGGGCACCAAAAGGCAGTTTTGCACAGGGCACCATTTAGGCTAAGGCCGGCCCTGATTATTTGATAACGTTTCCCTTTACACATTAACCCGATTACCTTGAAAATAACATAAAATAACGCTTTTACGGCTACATGTACAAAAGTTAAGAGTAATATCAGTTATATACAGTGTTATCTACCCTTGAAGTAATTTATATCATGTTCCTGTAGCCATTTCTTCCTTGGGCGGCCGTCACACGGTTCAATATTGTGAACGATATCGTTTATGTGATCTGCTTTTTGATCGCTTAAGCGATATCGTTTGTGCATCGCTACGTGCGATCAAGCGATTTTACAATGTAAAATCGCTTGATCGTGACATCGCAGATCGGTGAGCCGGAGCTCATATCTAGCGATAAACGCTTGTTCAATCTGCTTCATCGTGGTGTGTGACACCATGATGATCCATCTCCCAGCGGCAGAGCCTATGCTGGGAGATGGTATCTATGGTAAACGTCGGGTTACTAAGCGCCGCGCGGCGCCTAGTAACCCGATGTGTACCATAGTTACCAGCGATCTCGCTGCTCCACATCGCTGGTGAGTCTGCCTGTGTGACATCTCACCAACGATGTGAACGATATTGTAAGCGATCGCGCGTGCACGTGATCGCTTACAATATCGCTCACGATATTGTAGCGTGTGACGGCCGCCTTAGTTTGGAGAGTTATACGATCATATATGGGACAGTCGATCACTACGGGGTGTAGGTCAGTGACTATCATTATTGGAGACCATCATTCTGCTGGTGGGGAGTCTCCAACAGCTGCCGCATCCAGATGGGTTTTCCCTCAATCTCCACTGAAGTTGCTGTAATTCAGAGAAGCTGGACCGGCCATCTAATCTTGGCTTTCTCGCATCTTTTCAGGATCACCCGGTCTACTGTCATGAGACCATGCGCTCCTGACACTGATTTAGAATCTGGAATTGGAGAACACATCTGTTTATCACACTATTTAATCAATTAGGCTTGTCCATCGCTGGTCAGGATTTCATCTGTGGGAAATAAAGCACAAGTCCTGATGAATATTGACTTTAATTCTCTTACTTGGAGATAGCAACTCAGTGCTTTAAGGTGCCGTTACACGGGGCAACATCGCCGGCAACTCACGGGAGTGTGCACGTTTTGGGCATTTAGCCAAGATTGCTATGGAGACATTACATGCAGAGACATTGCCGGCAGCGCAGCTGCCATGTTGAAAGCAACTTTCTCTGCCAGGGTTGAACTCAACCCAGCGAGCGATCACTAACATTGCAGTGAATAGGGGAAGTTGCTTTCAACATCGCTGTTGCGGTGTCAAACAAAGTGATGATAGCAGATCGGCTGCTTTACCAACATGTTGGTAAACCTGGCAACTCCGCTCAAGCAGCTTATCGCCATTGAAATCACCCTGTAACATGTAGCAAAGCACTAGCGATGTTGCTTCAACTTTGCCACGCCCCTGAGGAAAATTAAACACAAACATTTCATCTATGTCTTGCCCGTCTCCTCTACCTTTTACCTTCTGGATTATTAATGTCCCATTCAGCTTGTCCACTGCTTTCTGTATGATAAGGATTGTAGAAAGCTGCTAACTCCCAGATACTGTAAAATACCCTTAATAACCTCCACCATAACATATGCACCTTTACCTCTTTATATAACACAGAGTTTCTCAGCAGCAACGTAGTTTCTGCACCGGATACTGAAATGAACACAAAAAGCATACACCTAGTGTGCAGCTGTCTTTGTAAGATCTATCTGCAATCACTGGAATGGTAGAGCGGACGAGGGGTGCGTTTGTGTTTCTATGGGGTCGTTACAAATTCTACGATGTATCAGTCACACAAGACTGATGGTGCCTGGCCACCTGTGTGCTAAGCCCTGGTGCCACCCAAACCTTGTCCACTAAAGCACATGTAGCAGTTAATGACAAATGAGTTAGTTCTTGGGTACCAGAGCCATCATTGAGAAGAGAGTTGTGGCAGAGAAAGCTTACCACCTGGCGTATACAAACCTTCCTCAGTCCACTGGCTCCCTGCCTCTCACACTCCTCTCCTGCTCAACCACCTCTTTCTGTAGGGATTTAAGAACATCTGGAGTGATAGAGGCCCCTGGTGCCCGGATCTGCACTGGTCAGGCCCGGACTGATAGGTAGGAGGGGCGGGACTTTTCCAGATGGGCTGCCCACTGGTGGGCTGTGGGGGCTCCTCCGGCAGCAGGCCTGCTGCTTTGTCACCTGCCGCCGCAGAATTCAGGGGGTGGGGCTATTTCCCCAAAGCAGGGCCCCACTCAGATTAATCAGGATCAACAGGTCAGTCACATCCTGGGCCTGCCCACCATCTTCATCATATTCCTGATCCCGCCCTCAGCTGATCATGTGACCCCTGATGCCTCCCCTCCTTGTGACATCATCACAGGTCCTATATGTGAGTATCATGTCTGTGTCTGTCTTTAAGCCCCGTTACATGGCACGATGTTGGCTGCGATCTCGTGGATGTGCGGTCGTTTTTGTGATCAATTCAACATCGCTGGTGAGATGTCACAAGTCTAGTTATCGTGAACAACTCACCAATGATGTGGTGAGCAGGGATTGTTCACAAACGCATCCCTGCTCATTGCTGTGAATGGGCGAAGTCGTCCATGACATCATTATCGCGGTGTCACACACAACGATGCAGCAGGTTGGTTGAGTTGAAATCGTCAGGTTTTAGAACATGTTCATAAACCTGTCAACTCCAACTTGACTAATTATCGTGGTTGAATCGTTCGGTTATACGCAACGATGCACTAACAACGTTGTTTCAACATTGTTTCACACGTCAATTTTGAGAGATGTTGTGCCGTGTAACGGGGCCTTTTCTGTCTGTCTGACGGTGTATGTCTCTACAGAACACTATGCAGTATATACAGGTCCACACTACATGCTGTATTAGTGTGCCTATATACTGTATGTAGTGTGGACCAGTATACACAGTATAGTGGTAGGTATACAAGATATACACCAGCACTCTCAGATGTGCATACGGCGGCCAGTCTGCAATGTACATAAAGCAGGCAGTCTCTAATGTGTATACCGTGAGCAGTCTGTGTTGTGTATACGGCCCACAGTCTAATGTGCAGCATCAGAAAGTTTTCCTGAGTTCGCTCTCTGTTCTTCCCGGTGCCTCCATGGAGAATAGACAATATCTGGCGTGCACGGCAAGTGGTAGTCAGCCACTAAACTTGGAAAGCATTGTCTGACATGTATAGGTGTTAGCTTTATATTGTCCTCTTTATATTGTATTATGCTGTCTACGGACACATCAGAAATGTAAAATTATGTAGAGTAGGACCACTCTATCTGAGACATTCCTTGGTGTGGAAGAGTGGCTCAAGAGATAATTTCAGTAATCTTTTGCGAAATGTCTCTATTTGTATGCAGTATGGTAGTGACAGGTGTATTTACACATTTATTTTTTCAGCAATTTCTGACTGTGCTGGCTCCCCCTGTTTTCTCTGAGGATTACACCCAGTATACAGGACAGGAGAAGTGGTACTGTGCTGTGTATATATACAGAATAATACAGATACTGAGGATTACACCCAGTATACAGGACAGGAGAAGTGGTACTGTGCAGTGTATATATACAATAATACATATACTGAGGATTACACCCAGTATACAGGAGAGGAGAAGTGGTACTGTGCAGTGTGTATATACAGAATAATACAGATACTGAGGATTACATCCAGTATACAGGACAGGAGGAGTGGTACTGTGCAGTGTATATATACAGAATAATACACATACTGAGGATTACACCCAGTATACAGGACAGGAGAAGTGGTACTGTGCAGTGTATATATACAGGATAATACAGATACTGAGGATTACATCCAGTATACAGGACAGGAGGAGTGGTACTGTGCAGTGTATATATACAGAATAATACACATACTGAGGATTACACCCAGTATACAGGACAGGAGGAGTGGTACTGTGCAGTGTATATATACAGGATAATACAGATACTGAGGATTACATCCAGTATACAGGAGAGGAGAAGTGGTACTGTACTGTGTGCATATACAGGATAATACAGATACTGAGGATTACATCCAGTATACAGGACAGGAGAAGTGGTACTGTGCTGTGTGTATATATACAGGATAATACAGATACTGAGGATTACATCCAGTATACAGGACAGGAGAAGTTGTACTGTGCAGAATATATGTACAGAATAATACAGATACTGAGGATTACACCCAGTATACAGGACAGGAGAAGTGGTACTGTGCAGTGTATATATACAAAATAATACAGATACTGAGGATTACACCTTTTATACAGGACAGGAGAAGTGGTACTGTGCTGTGTGTATATATACAGAATAAAGAGAATTTTGTTTACGTACCGTAAATTCTTTTTTCTTGAATCATCAATGGGAGACCCAGACAATGGGGTTTAGGGCACTGCCCTCCGGAGGCCACACTAGGTACTACAAGAACTGTAGACACCGCCCCCTCCGCTTATAAACCCCTACCGCAGGGAACATCCTCAGTTTGGTCCATAAGCTGCGAGGAGACAACAGAAAAAACCACACCCGAAACCTCGGGAAGACACCGTGAACAGACGGGTCCACAACCCGGATAAACTGCCCCAACAGGGACAGAGCAACCGTAACATACAACGGAACACTGGGTGGGTGCTGGGTCTCCCATTGATGATTCAAGAAAAAAGAATTTACGGTACGTAAACAAAATTCTCTTTTTTCTGATCATCATAATGGGAGACCCAGACAATGGGGATGTCCTAAAGCAATACCCCAGGGCGGGAAAAAGTTCCTCAAAAGACGTTTGCATACGCGGTCCCCATCAAAGGTGGGCAACCGCCGCCTGGAGGACCCGCCTGCCCAAACTTGCATCCGCAGAGGCATGGGCATGCACCATATAGTGCTTAGAGAAGGTGTGCAGGCTAGACCAAGTGGCCGCCTGACACACCTGCAGAGCAGAGGCTCGATGTCGCAAGGCCCAGGAGGCACCGACAGCTCTTGTCGAGTGTGCCTTCAAGCCTACCGGAAGAGGCAAACCAGAAGACCGGTAAGCCTCTTGAAGGGGTGCCTTGATCCATCTGGCCAAGGTTGATTTTGACGCCGCTGACCCCTTACAGCGACCTGCCGTCAGTACGAACAAGGAGTCCGAACTCCGGAAGGAGGCAGTTCTGGACACATAAATGCGTACAGCCCGTACGAGGTCCAGAGTGTGGAGGTCGCGCTCAATCTGATGAACAGGAGCGGGACAAAATGATGGGAGAACAATCTCCTGGTTCAAATGAAAAGTGGAAACCACTTTTGGTAGGAATTCCGCCCGCGGGCGCAACACCACCTTGTCTTGGTGAACCACCAGAAAGGGTGACTTGCACGATAGTGCCGCCAGTTCAGAGACCCGTCTCAGGGACGTAATAGCCACCAGAAAGGCCACTTTCTGTGACAAATAAGAAAGAGAGACTTCTCTCAATGGCTCAAAAGGTGGTTTCTGCAAAGCCGCCAAGACCATGTTGAGATCCCAAGGGTCCAGAGGTCGCCTATACGGTGGAACCACTCGAGACACCCCTTGGAGAAATTGACGAACCTTTGGGAGGAGTGCCAAGCGCCTGTCGAACAATACAGACAGCGCTGATACCTGACCCTTCAGAGAACTGAGGGAAAGGCCCAACTCCAAACCTGACTGCAAAAAAGCCAATAGGGTTGGGATCGACAAAGGCCAAGGTACATGTCCCCCAGAGGAGCACCAGGCGAAAAAGACTTTCCACGTCCTGTGGTAAATCTTCCGCGACGTGGGCCTTCTAGCTCTGTTCATGGTGGAAACCACCGCAGGAGAGAAACCCCTGGATGTTAAGAGCCAGGCCTCAAGAGCCATGCAGTCAATCTGAGGGCCCTGGAATTGGGGCGGAAGAAGGGGCCCTGCGCGAGGAGATCTGCGCGGTCTGGAAGAGCCCACCGGTGTCCGCCGGACAGTTGCCACAGATCCGGATACCAGGACCTCCTCGGCCAATCCGGAGCCACTAGAATGGCTGTGTGACATTCTGTTTTGATTTTCCACAGGACCTTGGGCATCAGTGCCAGAGGCGGGAAAACATATGGCAGGCGAAAATCTGACCAACTCAGGACTAGAGCATCTGCCCCCAGAGCTTGAGGGTCCCACGATCTCGCCATGTATTGTGGCACCTGATGATTCAGCCGGGAGGCCATCAGATCCACATCCGGGGTCCCCCATCTGATGCAGATGTCCCGGAAGACGTCCGGATGGAGAGACCATTCTCCGGCGTCCATCCCCTGTCGGCTCAGGTAATCTGCCTCCCAATTCTCGACACCTGGGATGTAGACTGCGGAAATCAAGCAGTTGTTGGCTTCCACCCATGAAAGGATGCGGTGGACTTCCGCCAGAGCCTGTGCACTCCTGGTTCCTCCTTGGTGATTTATATAGGCGACAGTCGTCGCATTGTCGGACTGAACCCGAATCGGTTGTCCGGACAGGAACACTCGAAAGGCCAGGAGTGCCAGATAGACCGCCCTGAGCTCCAGTACGTTGATCTGCAACGTTGCCTCTGAACGTGTCCAGAGACCTTGAGCTCTGTGGTGTAGGAACACCGCGCCCCAGCCCTTCAGACTGGCGTCGGTGGTCACCACTAACCACGATGGCTTCAGGAAGGATCGTCCCTTCGACAGGTGACTCGGCTGAAGCCACCACTGCAGAGCATCCCTGGTCGGCTGGGAGAGGACCACCAGCTGATTCAGAGAGGACGTCCTCTTGTCCCACCTCTGGAGTATTTCCAGTTGCAGAGGACGGAGGCGAAACTGTGCAAAAGGCACCGACTCTATTGCTGCCACCATGCGTCCCACCAGCTTCATCAATACCCGCAGGGATGAATGAGGTGATCTGAGGAGATCCTGCACTCCTGACTGGATGGCCAGCTGTTTGGCTCGTGGCAGGGACACTAGAGCAGAGTCCGTATGGAAGTCCATGCCCAGATATGTCAGTGACTGGGTTGGGACCAGAGTGGATTTCTGGATGTTGAGAAGCCACCCGAACTGCTCTAGAGACTGCATGGTCGCCTGCAGGCTCCGCTGACACAGGTGTTCCGATGGCGCTCTGACCAGCAGGTCGTCTAAATAAGGGATGACGGCGTGTCCCTGCGCATGCAGTAAGGCCATCATTGATGCCATCACTTTCGTGAACACCCGGGGGGCCGAGGCCAACCCGAAAGGCAGCGCCACAAATTGGAAGTGCTCTTCCCCCACTGCGAATCTCAACCATCGTTGATGAGACGGTGCAATGGGCACGTGAAGGTAAGCGTCGCGGATGTCTATGGACGCTAGGAAGTCGCCCTGCGACACAGCCGCGATCACGGAGCGCAGGGATTCCATGCGGAACTTCCGAACCAACACATGGCGGTTGAACAGCTTGAGGTCCAGAACCGGGCGGAAGGAGCCGTCCTTCTTCGGGACGATAAAGAGGTTGGAGTAAAAACCCCTGAACCTCTCTGCCGTGGGCACTGGGACCACTACTCCGTCTCTGCGGAGTCCCTCCAACACCAGATAAAAAGCCTGAGCCTTTTCTGGAGATGGAACAGACCGATGGAATCGGTGGGTGGGTTGTGATGACAGCTCTATCCTGTATCCTCTTGAGACAATGTCTCGAACCCACTGATCTTGGATATGGAGGCGCCACTCGTCTTGAAATAGAGACAGGCGACCCCCAACCTGTGGGGAGGCAGGAAGAGGGAGCGAGTCATGCGGAAGTGGTCTTGGGGGCGGCGGCTGTTGTACCTGCCGACTTCTTCTGGCGACTCTTGGGACGCCACTGCTGAGAAGTCTTGGTCCCCCGGTCCGCGCGAGCGGAGGATGATGACGGCTGTGAGCTGGGACGAAAGGACCACTGTTTAGGGTTCCTCTTCACAGTATACCTAGGCTTAGGTCTGTTCTGTGGAATCTTGGACTCCGAAGAGTCTTTGATCAACTTGTCCAGCTCGGCACCAAACAACCTGTCACCCGAGAAAGGAAGATTCTGCAGAATCTTCTTTGACGTGGCATCTGAGTCCCATAGACGTAGCCACAACAATCTGCGGATCGCTATTGCATTGGCCGAAGCCACAGCTGAGCGAGTGGCAGTCTCCAGAGATGCCGTCCTAGCATAATCTGCATAGGCTTTTGCCCTCTCTGTAAGTGCCAGGACTGCAGAGTTGACACCTGCTATGTCAGCAATACCATCCAACAGGATGTGATCGCCTGCAGAGTCCAGACCGCAGCAAAACTCGGGGCAAATGATGACCCCACAGCCTCATAAGACGACTTGGCGAGTTGTTCGACCTGTCTGTCTGTCGCATCCTTCAGTGAGGAGCTATCAGAGGCAGAGAACAGGGAGCGTGCAGCAATCCTGGTTATGGAAGCGTCCACTTTCGGGGACTGCGACCACTCCTGAAGCACCTCCTGAGGAAAGGGAAAGCGATTGTCCTTAGATTTGCGGACATAACGCCGCCCAGGGTGAACCCTGGGTGCTCTAACCACCCTTTCAAAGTTAGTGTGGTCCAAAAAGGAACCACATGGTCTAGCCTCAGGTTGTAACCACTGATAGACTCCTTCGGGTGCACTGCTGTCTCCTGAGGGGGTAACCCGAGGCGTAAAGCCTCGTTGATGGAGGACACCAGATCCTCCACCCCTTCAGCTGGTTCAGACACCGACCCGAGAGTTGAACCCCCATCATCCTCGTCACCGTCAGAGTGACGCTCCTCCTCAGAGAGGACCTGGAGCTCGGGTGAATCGTCACGGCGAGCCCGCTTAAGGGGTCTCACGGTGGAAGACGGAGACACCCGGGGGTAGCTTGAAGGAGTAACTGGAGCATCCAGTCTCCTTGTTAGTGCCTCCAGGGATTGCGACATGGAGGACAATTGGGACAACAGAGAAGCATTAATCTCGCTTTGTTTTTCCCATGGCCCTGGGATCACCTGAACCTCAGGGTATAGCACCGGAGCTGCTGACTCAGCCGTGACAGTCCGGGCGTCTGGACGTCCGCAATTATTGCAAGACCCCTCCACCAGTGTCCCATTGCATGTAGCACAGACAGGTGTGGTAATGGCCGCCTTAGCAGCGCCTTTCTTCCCTGAGGACATACCCACGGTAGGGGGATATCAAACAGGAGAAAATTCACCGGAAACCGGTGGCTTACCGACCGCTGCACAGCGGTGGTGAAGGGAGCGATGTGTGTGTGGCCTCCGCGAAAGGAAAGAAAACCTGGTCTCCCCTGGAGTGCAGCAGAGCAGTCTCCAACGATCCCAGTAGGAAAGTGAGGGGAAAGATGGCCGCCGCTGTAGAAACAGAAGGCGGGGCCGAAACACGCGGGAAGCACACACACACGCCCATCCAGGTCACATGGGCCGCTCCACATCTCTCTCGGCCGCCATTACAATAATGTAAGCGCCGGAGCCCGCAGCGCGGAGGTATAAACATAAATACCCAGGCTCACAGACAAAGTCTGAAGCCCACAGCCGCAGCCCCTGTGAACACACAGGGCGGTCAGCTAGGGTGACCCCAGCACAGGGTCACCGCCAGAACCGCGGACCCGAAGGCAACGCGCGGTCTGAGTGTCATGAACACCCTAGTGCCAGACACTGCCCCCAGGCACACCGGAGACACCGAAGTATCTCAGTGCCGGTCCGGTCTGTAAGCACCATATCATGGGAGGCCTCGGACGGGGGTTCAGCACCAGTCCGGTCTGTAAGCACCATTTAGGGAGGCCTCGGACTGGGCTGGCTCTAGTCCGGTCTGTAAGCACCATTTAGGGAGGCCTCGGACAGAGCTGACTCCAGTCCGGTCTGTAAGCACCATTTAGGGAGGCCTCGGACGGAGCGGAGCTGTGCAAGGCTCCTATCTCCCACTTCCCAGAGCCCCCAGGGGGGATGGGAAGGAGCACGGCAGCGTACCGGGAGACACAGTGTGCCCAGGCACTAGGCCCTCCGGTACCTCGACCTGCGTGTTCCCCGAAGGTTAACAGGGAGACTGCCGGAGGTCCCTGACTGGGACCTTCTTTTACCTTGTCTTCATACGCCATCACGAAAGCTGTGAGAATGCAATGAAGTGCAAGCAAAGCGTGTGTACCTCCGAGCACACTAAGTTTAAAACTGAGGATGTTCCCTGCGGTAGGGGTTTATAAGCGGAGGGGGCGGTGTCTACAGTTCTTGTAGTACCTAGTGTGGCCTCCGGAGGGCAGTGCCCTAAACCCCATTGTCTGGGTCTCCCATTATGATGATCAGAAAAATACAGATACTGAGGATTACATCCAGTATACAGGACAGGAGAAGTGGTACTGTGCAGTGTATATATACAGAATAATACAGATACTGAGGATTACATCCAGTATACAGGACAGGAGAAGTGGTATATATACAGGATAATACAGATACTGAGAATTACATCCAGTATACAGGACAGGAGAAGTGGTACTGTGCAGTGTATATATACAGAATAATACAGATACTGAGGATTGCACCCAGTATACAGGACAGGAGAAGTGGTACTGTACTGTGTGCATATACAGGATAATACAGATACTGAGGATTACATCCAGTATACAGGACAGGAGAAGTGGTACTGTGCAGTGTATATATACAGAATAATACAGATACTGAGGATTACACCCAGTATACAGGACAGGGGAAGTGGTACTGTGCAGTGTATATATACAGAATAATACAGATACTGAGGATTACACCCAGTATACAGGACAGGAGAAGTGGTACTGTGCTGTGTATATATACAGAATAATACAGAGACTGAGGATTACACCCAGTATACAGGACAGGAGAAGTGGTACTGTGCAGTGTATACATAGAATAATACAGATACTGAGGATTACATCCAGTATACAAGACAGGAGAATTATACCCAGGAGGCTGGCTGTGCTATATACATAGGAGGCTGTGCTATATACATAGGAGGCTGTGGTATATAGATAGCCAAGATCCTGGAAATGGGGAAAGATGAAGGTGGCGGCAGAAAGTCCAGCGCTGGGCGCAGAGAGGAACAGAATCCATGGAGGCCTCGGGAAGAACAGAGAGCGAACTCTGCCCGCAGGAAAATTTCTGATGCTGCATATTAATTAGACTGCTCACTGTATACACATTAGAGACTGCGGGCTGTATACACATTAGAGACTGCCTGCTTTATGTACATTGCAGATTGGCCGCTGTATGCACATCTTCAGCAATTTTGAATCCCTCAGATCGCTCCCATCAGAGCTGGAGGGGGTGATGCCCGGCCGCTCCAGCCTATGGAAGGGGCTGTGACTGCACCTTCCATAGGGTTACAGTGAAAATTGCTGTGATTAGCTGTTGGAAGTTTCAACAGCTAAGCACAGCGATTACAGGTCACCTAAGGTCCTCTCCTATGTGTAGGGCTGGTGACCTTTCACCAGCCCCACACACAGGAGCTGCAGGACCCCCGATCTTTTGAGGACGTGACATAGGCATCATGGGTCGGGAACGCACCGATTTTCATGACGCCTACACCATGTCAAGGGTCGGGAAGGGGTTAAAAAAGGTTGCCCAAGCACCATTATTCAAGGGTGATATTAGTATACTGAAAAATGACCTGACAGTCTCTTTCAACAATCCTTCCACCAGGGATTGGATGCAGTTGTTATCTTCCAGTGTCAGGCATATCTCGCGTGTACACAGATGAACTCTTAACACAGCCAGCCTATGTGCCACTCCTCAGATTTCAATGGTTCTGTGGATGACATCTCCTCTGTCCCCCCCAATCAACGCTGTGACTCTCCAGCTGCTTCTACAAGGGGCCTCAGAATGGGGACACTACTACAAGAAGAAGGGGCTCAGGATAGGGACATTACTACAGGATGGGCAACATTGCTACACAGCCAAATAGGCTGGTTAGTGCAAAGACTAAAAAGTCACAGCGTCAAGGGGAACCAATGATGGCCGAATATCATCCATGTCAGAGCGGAAAAGTGTGAGTGCAGGTACAAAGGGGCAGCCGAGCGTGCTATGGGCATCCCAATCAGCGATCATAAAGGAATAGGGGTAAGTAAAGCCAGGAAAGTGCAGACAGACATACTTACCGGATCCCTGCCTGCCCAACAGCCAGAGACACCAATATGGTCGGTCAGAGAAAAACAAAACCACAAACTAAGAGACTGCAAGTCAATGGCACAAACAGCTATAAATGACCGACTTACACATTGCACTGGATGCGAGTCTTGTGTGCTACAGTAAAGGTACCGTTACACGCTGCAATGTTGTAACGATATCGCCAGCAATATCATGTGTGCACGGTCGTTAGGACATCTTTTTTACATCGTTGGTGAGATCTCACACAGATATCGTGAACGACGCATCAACTATGTAGTGAGCAGGTATCTATTCGCACAAACCAGCGAACGATCCTTGCTCACTGCTGTGAATAGGCGAAGTCGTTCATGACATTATCACGGTGTCACACAGAACGATGCAGCAGGTTGGCTGATCAAATCTGCGATCAATAATCCAACGATTTATCGTAGTCGTATCTTGGTGTTACACAAGACGACGTCCTAACAATGTTGTTTCAACGACTCCAAACCCGTGACGTTTGAATGAGATCAGTCACGATCTCGTACCGTGTAACGGGCTTTAAGTGTGCCCTACGTAGTTGTGGTAAAATCATTTACCCCCAGCCTTTCTTATCAGGGAATTGTAAGGAATAAGGAAAATATTCGGGTGCATTAATCAAGCCAGAATCCTGATAGTCCTATAGCAGCCAGTTTGCTCAAGTTGTCAGTCTCGTCCCCTCACTCCCAGGAAAAAGCCCCCTCCCATTGCCCTGATGTCCAATTCATCTCACAGGTACGTTTATGTTAATTAACCTCGGGATATTACCTTCTTGGCCAAATGGTCCCACACAAAAGCTCTATAGCAAATGGAGCTAGCTTATAGATGGGAACCAAAAGGTAATTAGTCAAAAGGTAAGAAATCACTTCTTCCACCACAGGCCTTCATAGAATGCTGCCAGACGCACAGGAGTCAGGAAAAGAAGTATTCATATTTCACTACACAACTCCAATAAATATGACAATCATAAATATGACTCCTGGAGAGGTATAGGATCATAACACATTTCTGCTTAACTGTGCAACATTCCTAACGACAGCTGAATTAATATTGGCCAGTGAGATGACCAGAGATATGTCATGTGTCCCAGGGATGTGGTGTCTGAGTTGGTAGAAAATGGACAGACTCCTAAAATATATAATAAATTGGGTACAGTAGCTCAATGCAGAATGTGATTAATATTAAGAATTGTTTTTATGTTCTATCTAAAATAGCATGATTTTTGTATCATAATGATTAAAAGGATGATGTTCACATTGTACTACAATAAATTTATCACTTTAAGGGAACCTGTCACCTGAATCTAAGTGCCTACACTATCACTAGCTGTCCCTACACCTTCCTAGCTGCTCCCTATCTATCCCTTTCTCATCTAAAGTGTCCCTATTAAACATCTGAAAAATAAGTTTAAACTTACTGAAGTCCCCGAGGTTGGGGAACTGGAAAGGCAGGCCCACGCTCCATTCAGCAGTCCTCCATGGTGTATCGCACGCCTCGCTGGGCGGCATTATTCATTATTACTCTCTGCCCCCACCATTTGGAATCTCCCGCCCTCTGTGACATGGTATGCACCGGCCGCGACGTCACATCCGGAGCGGTGCATTATGGGGCCGGTCACATGATCTGCCCTAGCGCATTATGGGGCCGGTCACGTGATCGGCCCACTCCGCGCATGCGCTTATTGAAGCCGGGCCGATCGCGTGATCGGCCCCATAACGCACTAGGGCCGATCACGTGACCGGCCCCATAATGCACTGCGCCGGATGTGACGTCGCGGCCGGTGCATACCATGTCACAGAGGGCGGGAGATTCCAAATGGTGGGGGCAGAGAGTAATAATGAATAATGCCGCCCAGCGAGGCGTGCGATACACCATGGAGGACTGCTGAATGGAGCGTGGGCCTGCCTTTCCAGTTCCCCAACCTCGGGGACTTCAGTAAGTTTAAACTTATTTTTCAGATGTTTAATAGGGACACTTTAGATGAGAAAGGGATAAATAGGGAGCAGCTAGGAAGGTGTAGGGACAGGTAGTGATAGTGGAGGCATTTAGATTCAGGTGACAGGTTCCCTTTAAACATGAGCCAAGCATGAAGGGGTCGAGGAGTCGGAGTCAGGGAAACTCGGGAGTCTGAGTTGGTGGTTTGGCTTACTGACTCCACAGCCCTGGTGTGTCCTACCACTGGAAAGTTAAAATCATAACCAAAAATACGAGATCATCTTCCACCTAAGACGATCCCAGGCAGAGTTATGAAAAAAGCCTGCATTTTTGTAGCCATCTTTATGTATGGAAAATAGAATTGGTCTTACCAGTAATTTGGTTTCGAGGAACCTTACACGACAGCAGAACGGAGGTTGCCTCCCCGCCCTGAATAGGGGACAGGAAACACAAAGAGCTTAATACCCCTCCCCTTCCTGCACCCTCCAGTGTTTTGACTCTACACACCAGCATGAATAGTGACCAACAATGCAGGAAGCGAAGATAATCATAAACAAACAAACATCAAAGGAGGGAAATTAATGCTGTCGTGGAAGGTTCCTACAAACCAAATTACCGGTAAGACTAATTCTATTTTCTCTAGTCACCTTCCAAGACAGCAGAACAGAGGAATACCAATGAATAATACCTAGGGTGAGATAACAGCCTGCAGGACTCTCCTGCCAAACGTGAGATCCCTATTTAAGTCCAGCCTGGATCGAGGACCAGGTGGCGGCTCTGCAGATCTGCTCAGAAGACACATCACCCCGTTCAGCCCAGGAAGTCGAAATGGATCTGGTGGAGTGAGCCTTGAGTTGTTCAGGCAGTGAGAACCCTGTTGAAGATGGGCAGTGCAGATGGCCTTTTTAATCAAACTGGCGATTGTACCCTTAGAGGTCTTGTGCCCCATACGACGGCCGAAATATTAGACAAATTCTGGTCCACTCGGAAAGCGGCAGTCTGTTGGAGGTAATGAACAGTCCTGCGGATGTCCAGAGTACGAAGCCTCTCCTCCTTGGGATTGGAAGGATCTGAGCAAAAAGGTGGCAATACAATATTCTGTGACCTATGGAAGTCAGAGACCACACTTAGGTAAGACGGGTTGACTCTGAGCACAATGCTATCATCCAGAACTTTCAGATAGGGTTCCCTGATTCAGAGGGCCTGTAGCTCACCCACCATCCTGGCAGAGGTGATGGCAACCATGAAGGTAGTCTTGTGTTAGATAACCTGAAGTCCCGAGTCAGATAAAGGCTCAAAGGGCATTGTTATCAAGCCAGTGAGGACGATGTTAAGGTCCCAAGGAGGGACTCTACTCTGGAGGCATGGCAGAATCCTGCCGGCAGATGTCATGAAATGCCTAATCCATGGGTGAGCAGCAAGACTCTGGTCAAAAAATGAACTTCGAGCCGAGACCTGTATCTTTAGCGTACTAGGCCTAAGACCCAATTCCAGACCATGGTGATGTGCAGCACACCATGAAACAAATTTCTTCCAGATCTTGCCGTATATGGCATTTGTGACAGGCTTTCTACTCTTTTGCAAAGTAGAAATCATTCCGTCAGACAATCCTTTAGCTCTCAGGATTCTGGCTTCAACAACCAAGCCGCTATGTTCAACCACCGAAGGTTGGGATGAATAATAGGACCTTGGTGAAGAAGGTCGGACCTCAGAGGCAGAAACGTACTGGCCCCTCCAGAGCTAGACTCCTCAGTACCATCTCCAGCCAGGCCAGAGAGATGCCACCAGGATCGTGGGCACATTGTCCCTTCTGACTTTCTGCAAAGTCCTGGGAATGAGTGGGATCAGGGAAAACGCATAAGCAAGGGAGAACTCCCAAGGGTGAGAAAATGAGTCTACTTCCAGAACACTGTCCGATGACGTCAGGGAGAAAAAAGCGTCCACCTTTGCATTGTAACGAGAGGCAAAGAGGTCTACCTCGAGACGACCACATCTGGCAACCCGAGATCCGAAGACCTCTTGATGGAGACACCACTCCCCAGGATGAATGTCCCTCCTGCTGAGGAAGTCCACTTGAATGTTGTCGAACCCCCTTAGATGGACAGCGACAAGGACAAGATATGTCTTTCTGCACAGGAAAAAATCCTTCCAGAAATCGAGGTAAGGCTGGTGAACCGGGTACATCCCTGATGAGAAATATGAGCCACCGTTGTGACATTGTCCAAAAAGACCCAGACGTGTTGGTCCCGGAGCAAAGATACAGCCACTCTGAGAGCCTCCTCTAACACCTTCAACTCTCGGTAATTTGAGGACCGGGCACTAACCTAAGGGGACCACCTGCCCTGGTAGTGGTGACCCGCTACGGTGGCGCCCCAGCCCCTTTTGCTGGCATCCATTGTGAGGGACATCAAGGGGGACTGGTCCCAAGCGACACCTTTCCAGAGGTTCCAAGGAGTCAAACACCAGGTTAGTGAGGACCTCACATGCCCGGGAAGGGCCACCCTCTGTGAGAGGAAAGTGAGCGACTTGTCCCAGGATGAAAGGAGATGTCTCTGAAGAACTCTGGTGTGCTTGAGCCCAGGGAACCGCCTGGATGCAGGCCATCAAGGACCCCAGAGCCAACATGTCCCTCAGAAAAGGGCGACGTTGATCCCTGAACCAGGAGAGTTTCTGGACCAGCTCCAGCCAATGGTCGGTCAGCAGGAAGGAGGCCTGCAGGGACGAGTCCAGGAGATCGCCGAGGAACTGCTTCAGTGTTGACGTTGTCAGATTTCTCCAAATTTGGAAGCCATCCCAGAGAGCGCAGGACCTGGAGGGTGGTGGAGATAGCCTGAGACAGTTGCGGGGATGACAGAGCCAGAATCAAAAAATCGTTGAGGGAGGGGACAATATAGATCCCTTGTGCCCTGAGAAAGGAGACCACCTTGGACATGAGCTTTGAAAACACCAGGGTGGCAGAAGAGAGCCCGAAAGGCAGGGCAGTGAGCTGAAATTGGTAAACATTCTGACCCCTCGAGACCGCAAACCGGAAGAACTGGCGATGCGCTGGATGGATGGGGACATGATAATACGCATCCCTCAGATCGAGCCATAACCCAATCTTGTCCGATCAAGAGAATGGCTGTTGTACTGATTCCATCTTGAATCGGCGGTAGACGACCGACTGGTTCACCGGCTTTAGATTGAATGTTTCTTCACCAAGAAGAGGAGGCAATGACCTCTGCCTTCTTCCTGAGGAGGAACACGAGATATTACACTGGACTTCAGGAGAGTCTGAAGACCTAGCCATAATGCGTCTTGAAGAGTGCGGGAGGGTAGGGAGGTCATCCGTAGACACCTTGGGGGGGTAGGACTCACTATTTTCAATCTGTCTTGGATGGGGTGAATCACTCATTGATTGGTGATTCTTCTTAGGTGGTGGGACATAAAGTTCGAGAGCCGTCCCCCCACCCTGTCACAGGGTGCTGCTGAGGGACAAGGATATTCCTCCCTTTGCCCCCTTTCGGGTAACTCCACCTTCCAATCTTCCCTTTTTCTCTGTACAAAGGGGCCTGCTCACGGGGAGGACGAAAAAATCTCTTCCTCATAGATCTTTGTTCTGGTAAGGACTTCTTATCTGTGGCCTGCTCGAGAATATCATCGAGTGATGGTCCAAACACCAGTTCCTCTTTGAAGGGGATAGAACAAAGCCTGACCTTGGAAGTAATATCCCCATTCCAGAGCTTAAGACAGAGGGCCCGTCTGGCCGAATTAGACAGAGCCTCAGCACGTGCAGCGACTCTGACCGACTCCCCAGAGGCGTCGGCCAGAAATCCTGTCGCCTTCTGCAGAAGAAGCAAGGATCTCCTCTGGAGGAGTACCCTGGGAAATATGGTCCTCCAGCTGGAGAAGCCAACGAGAGAGGGATCTGGCCACACAAGTAGCAGCGGCATTCGTCTGCAGGAGTTATGAGGAAGAGTCCCAGGTCTTCCGAAGAAGACTCAATCTTCCAGTACATGAGGTCTTTCAATTGCGAGGAATCCTTAAACGGGAGGGCAGTCTTCCTCGCAACTCTAGACACCTGAACGTCCAACTTTGGGAAGTTCCCACTTGGAGCAATCACCATCAAGGGGAAACCTATGCTTCAGTTCAAATGGGATACTGAGGTGTTTCTCAGGAGACTCCCATTCATGCATAATAAAACTCAGAACATTATCATGCATGGGCAATCCCTTACAGGTCTTGGCTTTTAGGCCCCCAAACATGCCTCCACTTCCTCCACCCCCATGGTGGTGCACACCAAATCAAGCAGTTCCTCCAGATCATCCGAGGAAAAAAAAATATTTTTGTCAGACCCCGATGAAACCTTGGGCTCCTAAAAGTCCCCCAAAGCTTCAAGGTCAGAAGAAACCACCTTGCCAGACTCAGATGTGGGATCGTCAAGGACTGATCTCCTTTTCTTAGCCGAAGTTTTAACAGGTGGCGGATGAGAGAACGATGACATGGAAGACTGGACCTCCTGTCTAATAAGGGACTTGATACTGTCCATTAGAGACGGCTGTTCAGCTCGCAGGATATCAGTGCAAGGTTGGCAGTTCTTTTTGTGCGTAGCAGGCACGTTCACTGAGCAGACAACATTTTCGGGCAAAAATCTTCCCTTTCTCCTTTATGGGGCCAGAAGCTTTGTCTCCTTACATAGAGAGAAAGAGACCCTGTAAGGCACCAGAAACCACACTTAAAGGAATGGAGGACCCATATCCTGCTACTCACAGTAGGAGGATGAGCGCTGGGTTCTGCAGATGCAGGCACGGGGGCTTTGTAACACCCCATGATGGTCCCCTAGTACTAACCAAGCCCACCCTGGTAGTCCCCTGAGGTCAACCGGGATCAGGGGAGCTCAGGGGGTATGGTATAAGGAAACCCTCAGCACCTGGGCTTCCTAGGCTGACCAACAAACAGCCACAGAAGTCCTACCTGAAGTGAAGACAGGCTGGGCTTTTAGTAGCAGGGGCCTCAGGGTCCAGCAAGGCTCCTCTTCCAGGTCCTGCAGAGGGAATACCGACCACCCAGCAGCTGAGCAGCAACGAATAGGCCGCCAGAACATGCTAGCTGGCCGGCAGCGTACGCTCCCTGTCGCGAGCGCAAACCGGAAGTGAAGCGGTAACCCCCGCAAAGTCACTTCCAAAATGCGCAAAGCACCGGCCGGGGAGCTCAGAGAGACCCCCGGCCATACACTTCGCTTTGCTTTACCCCCAGGAGAGCACAGGAGGAGGGGGGGGGGGGTCCCAGAATACACATGCCCCGCATGGAGACGGGAGCAGCAGTGCAGAAAGAGCCGAAGCCCCCTTACCGCAGCCACCCGGTAAAAGTGAGCGCCCCTACTCACCGCCAGCACTGAAAGGAACCTTTTCATGCCCCAAAAGGGACAGGAAAAACACTGGAGGGTGCAGGAAGGGGAGGGGTATTTAACCTCTTTATGTTCCTGCCCCCTATTTAGGGCAGGGAGGCAACTTCTGTTCTGCTGTCGTGGAAGGTGACTAGAGAAAGAAAAAAAAAAAAACCATATGAGGTCACCAAGAGGTCGGTGGGTGGGGTAGAGGTTTATGAAAGGCCTCTGCCATATTTCAGCAGTGTATTACTTGAGGACCTCATTGTAGTATACCCAAGAGAACCCAGGAGCCTGCCACTGAACTACATTTGCCTGTATATCTGTGTATTTTCCATTTATCTTGTTTGAATAACTGACTAGGGTGCTTTGACATCAACGGTATTGCAATCACGCAGTAGATCAGGCAGACGTCACCGCATCTGCTGCGTAATGGCCGGCTTGCGGCACCGATCCGGCAAGCCCCATTCATTCTCTATGGGGCATGCCGTCAGGTGCGGTATTGCCGAATCCGGCACCTCAAAATGCAGATATCAGCTTTTTTTTTTTTGCGCAGCCACAAGTGCAAGATCCGGCAATACCACACCTGACTGCATGCCCCATAGAGAATGAATGGGGCTTGCCGGATCAGTGCCGCAAGTTGGCTGTTACACAGCAGATTCAGTGACATCTGCTGGATCTACCATGAAATTGGAATACCGCTGATGTGAAGGCTTCCTAACATCTGTATATCTTTATAACTAATCTGTATATAAACATTATCTAGTGTGCCCCTACAGCGATTAAATAAATACAATTAATCTTGGGTCCTTTTATCTCAATCATGAAATTCCCTTGTCCGTGTGCTCGCTTAACATTATACGCTACCTGAGTTGGTTTCTGACCTGTTCATGGACTGGGCTTATATCGAACGAGAAACCGGTGGCAACAATTGATGCTTGCATTATTTAGGACCTCTAACAGGCAGGGTGGCGGTTATTAAATGTACTTCTGGCCTGGGACCTGAAGGCATATAGCATTCACTGGGCACCTTAACAAACCAGTACTGATAAGGCAGCCGCGGTCCCTTTTAACCTCAAGCAGTTCCCCGACTGTTCTTAGTATACGAGGGGCGCTAGGGAGCTGTCAGGTTCAGTGGCAAATTCGTCACTCGAATGCTGGGGATTATACTTGCTAAAGTAGAGGTAAGGAACTGTCCAAAATTTCTGCTCAAGTAGTTAAAGAATCAAATCTCTATAAAGAGAAATAAAATTATGCTGGATGTTATTTTTTTTTATATGTGAACAATAATCCAGTATCACACGTGTGAGTAGCAAAAGTACGTGACCTTTCGGGAGTTTTCAATCAATGGGATGACAATTAGCTGTGAGTAGGGAGCCTGTTTATATACTTGGATCTATCAAGGCTGATTGTCTAGAGGCAGAGCCAGACGCCATTCTATGGAGGGGGAGGAGCTAGAGGCAGAGCCAGACGCCATTCTATGGAGGGGGAGGAGCTAGAGGCAGAGCCAGACGCCATTCTATGGAGGGGGAGGAGCTAGAGGCAGAACCAGACGACATTCTATGGAGGAAGAGGAGCTAGAGGCAGAACCAGACACCATTCTATGGAGGGGAGGAGCTAGAGGCAGAACCAGACACCATTCTATGGAGGGGAGGAGCTAGAGGCAGAACCAGACACCATTCTATGGAGGGGAGGAGCTAGAGGCAGAACCAGACACCATTCTATGGAGGGGGAGGAGCTAGAGGCAGAACCAGACACCATTCTATGGAGGGGGAGGAGCTAGAGGCAGAACCAGACACCATTCTATGGAGGGGGAGGAGCTAGAGGCAGAACCAGACCACATTCTATGGAGGGGGAGGAGCTAGAGGCAGAACCAGACCACATTCTATGGAGGGGGAGGAGCTAGAGGCAGAACCAGACACCATTCTATGGAGGGGAGGAGCTAGAGGCAGAACCAGACACCATTCTATGGAGGAAGAGGAGCTAGAGGCAGAACCAGACAACATTCTATGGAGGGGGAGGAGCTAGAGGCAGAACCAGACAACATTCTATGGAGGGGGAGGAGCTAGAGGCAGAACCAGACAACATTCTATGAAGGGGGAGGAGCTAGGGGTAGACATTTATGTGCAAAATAATCACTCTATTCTAACCAAGACTCATCTCAGTTACTATGCCCGGACTCTCCAGCTAGTTGGCTATTATTATTAATAATAATAATAATATAGATATGTTCACCTTAAGGATAAAAATGTACAACAAAGCTCATGGCAGGATTTTAAGGAGAAACTCTTGAACAAGGCACAAAATAGTCTGAGGTCACAAAAGAACCAAAGCTAACCTCAAAGCAACTAAAGGCCGCTCATATTTTAAATGCGCATGACGCCAAGATGAGGAAACCACCGAACAACAATGGTGGGTATGACATGATTGCAAGGAGAAAGCCACTGTTCTACAAGAAACATTGCTGCCCATCTGCAGTTTTCTAAAGATCACCTGGACAAGCCAGAGGGCTACTGGTACAATGATTGGTTGTCAGATGAGGCAAAATTAGAAAGATTAAAAGCAAAAAATAAAAAAAAAAAAAAGGTAAAAGTTCTGGAATGGCCAATTCACAGTCCTGACCATAATACTATGGCAATAAGGTGAACGGACTTGAAGTGAGCAGCTCATGGGAGAAAACCACCAATATAACAGAGGTGAAGCTGTTTTATAGAGTAATGGGCTAGAATTCTTTCAAGAATGGTGTGCAGGACTTATCAGCAAGTAGCTGTTTTATAGAGTACCAAGCTAAAACGACTAATTAAGTAGCTGATTTATAGGAGTAATGGGTTAAAATCCTCCAAGTCAATGTACAGGACTAATCAGCAAGTATTTGTTTTACAGGGGAGTAATGGGCTAAAATTCCTTCACGCCGAAATGCAGAACTAATCAGCAAGTTGCTGTTTTACAAGGAGTAATGGGCTAAAATTCCTTCAAGCCAATTTGTAGGACAAATCTAATCAGAAATTAGTAGAAACATTTAGATGAAGTTATTGCTGCATAACTGGGCACAACAGAACTAACCTTTGCTTACTTTTGCCCTTCACAGATACTGTTGTGGCCAAAAGTATTGACACCCCTGCAATTCTGTCAGATAATACTCAGTTTCTTCCTGAAAATGATTGCAATCACAAATTCTTTGCTATTATTATCTTCATTTAATTTGTCTTCAATGAAAAAAACACAAAAGAGAATGAAGCAAAAAGCAAAACATTGATCATTTCACACAAAACTCCAAAAATGGGCCGGACAAAAGTCTTGGCACCCTCAGCCTAATACTTGGTTGCACAACCTTTAGCCAAAATAACTGCGATCAACCGCTTCCGGTAACCATCAATGAGTTTCTTACAATGCTCTGCTGGAATTTTAGACCATTCCTCTTTGGCAAACTGCTCCAGGTCCCTGATATTTGAAGGGTGCCTTCTCCAAACTGCCATTTTTAGATCTCTCCACAGGTGATCTATGGGATTCAGGTCTGGACTCATTGCTGCCACCTTAGAAGTCTCCAGTGCTTTCTCTCAAACCATTTTCTAGGAGCTTTTTGAAGTGTGTTTTGAGTCATTGTCCTGCTGGAAGACCCATGACCTCTGAGGGAGACCCAGCTTTCTCACACTGGGCCCTACATTATGCTGCAAAACTTGTTGGTAGTCTTCAGACTTCATAATGCCATGCACACGGTCAAGCAGTCCAGTGCCAGAGGCAGCAAAGCAACCCCAAAACATCAGGGAACATCCGCCATGTTTGACTGTAGGGAACATGTTCTTTTCTTTGAATGCCTCTTTTTTTCTCCTGTAAACTCTATGTTGATGCCTTTGCCCATAAAGCTCTACTTTTGTCTCATCTGACCAGAGAACATTCTTCCAAAACGTTTAGGCTTTCTCAGGTAAGTTTTGGCAAACTCCAGCCTGGCTTTTTTATGTCTCGGGGTAAGAAGTGGGGTCTTCCTGGGTCTCCTACCATACAATCCCTTTTCATTCAGACGCCGACGGATAGTACGGGTAGACACTGTTGTACCCTCGGACTGCAGGGCAGCTTGAAGTTGTTTGGATGTTAGTCGAGGTTCTTTATCCACCATCTGCACAACCTTGCATTGAAATCTCTTGTCAATTTTTCTTTATCGTCCACATCTAGGGAGGTTAGCAACAGTGCCATGGGCATTAAACGTCTTGATGACACTGCGCACGGTAGACACAGGAACATTCAGGTCTTTGGAGATGGACTTGTAGCCTTGAGATTGCTCATGCTTCCTCACAATTTGGTTTCTCAAGTCCTCAGACAGTTCTTTGGTTTTCTTTCTTTTCTCCATGCTCAATGTGGTACACACAAGGACACAGGACAGAGGTTGAGTCAACTTTAATCCATGTCAACTGGCTGCAAGTGTGATTTAGTTATTGCCAACACCTGTTAGGTGCCACAGGTAAGTTACAGGTGCTGTTAATTACACAAATTAGAGAAGCATCACATGATTTTTCTAACAGTGCCAATACTTTTGTCCACCCCCTTTTTTATGTTTGGTGGAATTATATCCAATTTGGCTTTAGGACAATTCTTTTTGTGTTTTTTCATTGAAGACAAATTAAATGAAGATAATAATACCAAAGAGTTTGTGATTGCAATCATTTTCTGGAAGAAACTGAGAATTATCTGACAGAATTGCAGGGGTGTCAATACTTTTCGTGTATGTGATATTAGATCATATTTGAGGGACACTTTCAGGCATAGCTGTGTATCACCGGATGCAGGCGACGTTCCGGGAGTCAGTGTGGGCCCCCGACACCAAGCACAGAGACGCATACAATGATCAGGCGGCTTTATTTTTTCCTCTTCTGTCTGCAGCTTTCCATGCCACGTGATGAGACCAAAAATAGGAGCCAGCGGCAGTGATAGAAGACGATAGCTTATTGGTGTCTCTTGATGGGCTCCATGCACTACAAACGTACAGATGGATGGCAGGGGGAGAGACGGCCCCTGCCCCGGAGGTTTTCAGATTTTCCTATGCAGTTATTTTTTATTTATTTTTTTACTGGCGATGTTGAAGCCTGGATCATGGAAAGCTCAAATCTACATTATCTTGCATTGAAGGGACGCGAGTCAGCTGGTAGAGGGGTCTCCGAGGGCATGGCACAGCCATGCTTGGTGTGGTCCTGGGGTGGATGGCGGGACCCTGTAACATCATTCAGAATCGGGCAAGACGGACATCGCTTAGTGTTTTCTGACAATTCATGGCTGGCAGCACAGACGCAGCAGAATCGCGATGAGGCGGCAGATCGGCGGGGGGGCAGACAAAGGACAATGTCCACATTGCAAGCAGCTGAAGCGGAGAGAAATGTGGCCCCCTCCCCCCAAGAGAAGGGGGCACTGAACACTGAACCCAAAAAACACCTGTTCTCCTGAGAAAATGGAAAAAAAAAAAAAAACACCTCGAGCTGATGTAAATGGCACTGAAATGAAAAAGCCGCCCCTCTCCCCCACACAGGCGGAGGAGCCGACCCAACACTCACTCGCCCTGTCTTAGGGGCGGGGGAGGCGGTAATACGATTAGGAATCTTCCGTGTCGTTTCAGGGGGTTTCCATGAAGGTCGTACCCACCTTTACAGAAGGGACCAAAAGAAATAAAAAGAAACAAGAACCTGAAGTCCGACAAGCAGCCCACCACAAACGGACGCTGTGTGAGGGGGGGACGCCTGAAGGACATGCCCCAGAGAGGGGCCCGAGGCACAGTGTCGAGCTCCAGCGGCACCGCTTCCCACAGTCGCCCCTCCCCCCGCGGGTTGGATATTTTTTTTTTTGTTTTTTTGTGCAGCTTTGTCCTGAAGATTAAGGAAAACAGTCAGTCTTTTATGTCTTTTTTTTGTTTGTTTTGATTTTAAAAAGTTGAATGTAAATGTTCAATATTTCACTCCGGGGACAAATTCCTTCGCATCAGGGTTAAGGTTACTTTTGCTCTGAGGAGAAAACAAAAAGGGGAGAAAATGGATTATATTTTTGCAAAAAATACTACATTTATTGTTTAATTTCACAAAAAGAATAAAGTTTAATAAATGTAGCCAGCAGGAGTGAGTGCAGCTCTGGAGTATAATACATGACATTACTGATCTGGTATGTACACAGAATAGTGAGTGCAGCTCTGGAGTATGATACAGAAGGTAACTCAGGATCAGTAATGTAATGTATGTACACAGTGACTGCACCAGCAGAATTGTGAGTGCAGCTCTGGAGGATAATACAGGAGGTAACTCAGGATCAGTAATGTAATGTATGTACACAGTGACTGCACCAGCGGAATAGTGAGTGCAGCTCTGGAGTATAATACAGGAGGTAACTCAGGATCAGTAATGTAATGTATGTACACAGTGACTGCACCAGCAGAATAGAGAGTGCAGCTCTGGAGTATAATACAGGAGGTAACTCAGGATCAGTAATGTAATGTGTGTACACAGTGACTGCACCAGCAGAATAGTGAGTGCAGCTCTGGAGTATAATACAGGAGGTGACTCAGGATCAGTAATGTAATGTATGTACACAGTGACTGCACCAGCAGAATAGTGAGTGCAGCTCTGGAGTATAATACAGAAGGTAACTCAGGATCAGTACTGTAATGTATGTAAACAGTTGATTGCACCTACATGTAGTTTGCAGTCACTTCCCTAGTCTGTATGTTTCTGAGCAGTTTTATAATGGGACCCAGACTTACCAGGATGTCCTCCGAACTGTGAGCGTCGTTTACTGTGAGACCATTTAACTGCTGCTGCAACTGCCCGACCCCCTGCGGCAAATCGCGTGACGGGATGAACCAGTCCTGATCCTCCTCATCCAACATCTCCTGGAAGCAGCGGTCCAGAAACTCCTGCTCCTGTAATTCTTCCTCCACCTGCAGGAAGAGACAGGCACACAGTGACATGAACTGTATGTGCAGGTAGATACCCAGGGGCGGCGCAGGGTGACATGTACAGTGCCATGAATCAGGGTTTGCGGGGGAGGGTTTGGGGCGCAGGGTGGCATGTACGGTATGGGCAGACTGGGAAATCAGCACCGCACGGCTGCTAACACAGACAAAAAATGGCTCTTGGAAAAATGAAAGCACAAATACAAAAATTGTCAAGAAGGGGTTAAAAAGAAGTGGCATTCCGGCTCCTGCAGGGGACGTTGTAGAGATGCACAAACTGTCAGGAACCCTCATTCGACCCCACAGCTTTGTGTGACCCCCCCATGCTTTACCCTGCAGCACCCTCTGGATGGCGCTCACGTACCTGTCTGTTGAAGTCCTCCTCGTTCTCCATCCACATGTATTCTGCAAACGGGTTGTTCTCGTTCTCATCGTGCCCGTTCACCACCTGCTCGTCCTTGGACTTGTTGTTGGACGAGGAATTCCCGATATTTGAGCCGTTCATCATGGTGGAATCTGAGAGGAAAGAACAGTCCAATTACAGCATTACTGCAGTAAAAGAGCACTACAGTACAAGGGACCACTGCCTACATGGGGGCTGCACCTGTCCGCAGGAGGAGGAGCCCGAGGGTGGGGGGGGGGGCTGCGCCGATGAGCAGAGGAGAAGCTCGTGACGGTGTGCAGAGGAGGGGACGGGAAGGTTGCGGCAGCCTTTTCCTCTGTCCCCATTACTACCACAAGAGCGGACGTGTATGAAGGTGTTGGTGGAGACAGTAAGCCATATGATGTGTGCTGCCAACTGCTGACTTCAAGAGGGGATTTCTTGCCATCTGTGCACTTTCTGCAGCCCCTTACCGTACAGGCAGAGTGGCTGCTGCTTCCCCATTGCAGACTACGGAAACCGCCCCCCCCAGTGGCCCAATAAAAGATTAACATCTCTACTTGCTGCCAATTCTTTAGGGGGAGGAAGAATCCTGCTTCCTCCCCCCCTCTGACATGTGCGACCGCCCCCATTAGATTTCACCGTATATTAATATACACTGCAAAATCAAAGTTAAATAAAGTCAAATGTATGAAAAATAATAAAAAAGACTGAATACTTACCCTCTGACGGGTGTCGCAGCAGGAATTGACCTGCTAGGACCTGCCGTGATGTCAGTTACGTTACGGGTGCCGACTGGCTGCTTGCAGACAAGTGATATGCATCACATGACCGCGAGCGGCCAATCAGCACTCACAACGTCCTCTGACATCACTGCAGGTCCTAGCAGGACAATACCTTGCCTTGCCTCTGCACCGGAGACGGGAGAAAAGGCGTCAGAAAGGGCAAGTATAAAATCTTTATTATTTTTCATACATTCGCGAAATCAAATGGGGGCTGTCACAGATGTCCTCTGTGACATCACCCGCGCTTTATGGGGAGCAGAGATCAGTGTGTGAAAGCACCGGCGTATTTTGTTGCGCTTTTTTGTGCGGCCGAAAATCGTGGCAAAAAGCGCAACATAATACGCAAGTGTGTGAATGTAGCCTAAGACTCTGTTCACACAGGATGACGGGAAGCAGAAAAGGAGGAAAAAACATGAAGAACGGATACAGAACACACACCGGCAACATAAAGATACAATTCTCGAAAACAGAGATCCCTTCGCCCGGCTCATCCAGGGCGCAGACAGAAGCGGTTAGGCACTGGGCTGGAGTCAAGAGTCGTGGACTCTGTAAAAATGGACCGACTCAGACTCATAAAATATATAAAATGGGAACATTAGTTCAATGCAGAATGTGCTGAATATTTTTTCATCGGAATTTGGGAGTTATGAATGTCCTATAAATGGCTGTTTTACTGATCTAAAGATCTAAGCTTTGTTTAACGCTGCTTTCACATAGCGATTTTTGGCCATCCGTGGCTGTCCAATTTGGCCCCCATGTATCCCTATGCCATCATTAAAATAAAAAAAGAAGATCCTCACCTCTGCGGTGTGTGTCCTGCGATGTGCACCATCTAGCTCCCTTAAAGGCGGGGCAAGCCAATCAGCTAATTGGTCACATGACCGATTGGTACAGATGTTGCCTGTGTTGCCTACGGCTTTCCCTCCACCTCAAGCTAGTGTAGAGGGCGTTTCCGCCTCCTTCTTCCCATGAGGACACTCTGCTGGCCCAGCGTCATTTCCGGACCTGCATAGTGTCAGGGGTGCATTAGCGTACAAGCTGGCTCTGGAGCATGCGCAGTGTGCATTCCAAAACCGACCTGTACACACACTACACCTCCCACACTGCGCAGGACAGGAAATGACACTTGGCCAGCAGGGCGTCATATCCAGAAGAAGGAGATGGGAACTTCAAATCAGCAGAGCCCTCCTGAGTGAATGATGAGACCCACTGGGGTGCGATTGCAGGAGTGAGGTGGGGGAGGGAGAGTGGACCTGGAGAGACTGCCCACCCGACGGCCAGCCGTCTAGGAACGCCCAAATGAAGGTGGATATGTAAGATTATACATCATTTTATTCCACTTTTATAGTTCACTGGTAGGTCAGACAGGGATGGTTAGTAATGTAGTAGCAAACGGCAGGGACAGGTAGTAATAAGTTGGGGGGGAGTGGGGCTAAACTAGGTGACAGGTCCCCTATAAAAGGAGGATCCGATGTTCAGGTCCGAGGTCCCCTATAAAAGGAGGATCCGATGTTCAGGTCCGAGGTCCCCTATAAAAGGGGAATCCGATGTTCAGGTCCGAGGTCCCCTATAAAAGGGGGATCCGATGTTCAGGTCCGAGGTCCCCTATAAAAGGGGGATCCGATGTTCAGGTCCGAGGTCCCCTATAAAAGGGGGATCCGATGTTCAGGTCCGAGGTCCCCTATAAAAGGGGGATCCAATGTCAGGTCCGAGGTCCCCTATAAAAGGAGGATCCGATGTCAGGTCAGAGGTCCCCTATAAAAGGAGGATCCGATGTCAGGTCAGAGGTCCCCTATAAAAGGAGGATCCGATGTCAGGTCCGAGGTCCCCTATAAAAAGGAGGATCCGATGTCAGGTCCGAGGTCCCCTATAAAAGGAGGATCCGATGTCAGGTCCGAGGTCCCCTATAAAAGGAGGATCCGATGTCAGGTCCGAGGTCCCCTATAAAAGGAGGATCCGATGTCAGGTCCGAGGTCCCCTATAAAAGGAGGATCCGATGTCAGGTCCGAGGTCCCCTATAAAAGGAGGATCCGATGTCAGGTCCGAGGTCCCCTATAAAAAGGAGGATCCGATGTCAGGTCCGAGGTCCCCTATAAAAGGAGGATCCGATGTCAGGTCCGAGGTCCCCTATAAAAGGAGGATCCGATGTCAGGTCCGAGGTCCCCTATAAAAGGAGGATCCGATGTCAGGTCCGAGGACCTCTATAAAAGGAGGATCCGATGTCAGGTCCGAGGTCCCCTATAAAAGGAGGATCCGATGTCAGGTCCGAGGACCTCTATAAAAGGAGGATCCGATGTCAGGTCCGAGGACCTCTAGAAAGGAGGATCCGATGTCAGGGCCGAGGACCTCTAGAAAGGAGGATCCGATGTCAGGGCCGAGGACCTCTAGAAAGGAGGATCCGATGTCAGGGCCGAGGACCTCTAGAAAGGAGGATCCGATGGAGGTGATTCTATTTCTTAACAAATTCATAGACTGCACAAATGTTATTTAGGATGTTTTTGCTGAAAACTGTTTTTTGCCACTTAATGCATAGTGTTTTGCATATTTACAATTTAGTACATTTGTGTTCTTAAGTTGTATTGAAATAAATATATTTTATGATCTAAATATGTTGATCATTTTATCATAATAAAGAGAATTTTGTTTACTTACCGTAAATTCTTTTTTCTTGAATCATTAATGGGAGACCCAGACAATGGGGTTTAGGCAGTCTGCCCTCCGGAGGCCACACTAGGTACTACAAGTTTTTTTGTAGTCTCCGCCCCTCCGCCTATAAACCCCCACTGCAGGAGCAGATCCCCAGTTTAGTTCATAAGCTGCGAGGAGGCAACCCACACCACAACTCTAGGCATGGCCGCGAACAATGCAAGCCAAAGAAGCCTGAGCCAACAGGTTCAAAAACACAACAAAACGTCCAACGGAACAACTGGGTGGGTGCTGGGTCTCCCATTAATGATTCAAGAAAAAAGAATTTACGGTAAGTAAACAAAATTCTCTTTTTTCTGATCATCATAATGGGAGACCCAGACAATGGGGATGTCCTAAAGCAACACCCCAGGGCGGGAAAAGAGTTCCTTTGAGACGTTTGATGTGCGGGGCACCTCAAAGGTGAGCCACCGCCGCCTGTAGGACCCGCCTGCCCAAACTCGCATCCGCAGAGGCATGGGCATGTACCATGTAATGTTTGGTAAATGTATGGAGGCTAGACCAAGTGGCTGCCTGACAAACTTGTTGAGCCGAAGCCCTGTGCCGCAGAGCCCAAGAGGCACCAACGGCCCTGGTAGAGTGAGCCTTCAATCCCACCGGGAGAGGCATACCAGAAGAATGGTAAGCTTCCTGAATAGGAGCTTTGATCCACCGAGCCAAAGTAGATTTGGAGGCCGGGGAACCCTTACAGCGACCAGCCGTAAGGACAAACAGAGAGTCCAAAGTGCGTACCGATGCAGTACGAGACACATAAATCCTGATAGCCCTCACCAGGTCCAGAGTGTGCAACTCTTTCTCACACCGGTGAATCGGTTTAGGGCAAAAAGAAGGGAGAACAATCTCCTGATTAATATGGAAAGGTGACACCACCTTAGGCAAGAATTCGGGCCTCGTGCGCAACACCACCTTATCCTGATGAACCACCAGGAATGGGGACTTGCATGAGAGCGCTGCCAGTTCCGAGATCCTCCTGAGCGACGTAATGGCCACCAGAAAAACCACTTTCTGGGAAAGGCGAACTAGAGAAATATCCCTCAAAGGCTCAAAAGGAGGCTTCTGCAAAGCCGCCAGGACCACATTGAGGTCCCAAGGATCGAGAGGACGTTTGTACGGCGGAACCACCCGGCTAACTCCTTGCAGAAACATACGGACCGTTGGTATCTTAGCCAAACGCTTGTCAAACAGCACCGACAGTGCCGACACTTGTCCCTTCAGAGTACTGAGAGACAGTCCCATCTCCATTCCTGATTGAAGGAAGGAAAGCAACGTTGGGAGACGGAACGGCCAAGCCTTCTTCCCAACTGAAGCGCACCAGGAAAAGAAAATTTTCCAAGTCCTGTGATAGATCTTCAACGAGGCAGGCCGTCTGGCCCGAGTCAAAGTGGAAACAACCGAGGAAGAAAATCCTCTGGAAGTCAAGAGCCAGGACTCAAGGGCCACACAGTCAACTTGAGGGCCGCGGAATTGAGATGGAAGAACGGACCCTGAGACAGGAGATCCGGTCTTTCTGGCAGTCTCCACGGCTCCCCGTCTGTGAGCTGCCACAGGTCCAGATACCAAGACCTCCTGGACCAATCCGGCGCCACTAGAATGGCTCTGCGACATTCCGTCCTGATCTTGCGCAGGACCCTGGGAATCAATGCCAACACATACGGAAGATGGAACCTGGACCAATCCTGGACCAGTGCGTCTGCTCCCAGAGCCTGAGGATCCCACGACCGCGCTATGAAATGCGGAACTTGGTGATTGAGCCGAGAGGCCATCAGATCCACATCTGGAGTTCCCCATCGTCGACAGATGGACTGGAAGACGTCCGGGTGTAGAGACCACTCTCCGGCGTCCATGCCTTGCCGGCATAGGTAGTCGGCCTCCCAATTGTCCACTCCTGGGATGTGGACTGCTGAGATCAACGAATCGTTGTCCTCCACCCATGACAGAATGCGGTGGACTTCGGCAAGGGCCTGGGCACTTCGAGTCCCGCCCTGATGGTTGACGTACGCGACGGCCGTCGCGTTGTCCGTTTGAATTCTTATGTGCTTCCCTGCCAGAAAGCGGTGGAAAGCCAGAAGTGCCAGGTAAATCGCTCTGATTTCCAGGACATTGATTTGTAGGGAGGACTCTGACACCGTCCAGAGACCCTGAGCTCGGTGGTGCAAGAACACCGCACCCCAGCCTGTCAGGCTGGCATCCGTGGTCACCACCAACCACGAAGGTTGCAGGAAAGACCGTCCCCGTGCCAAGTGACGGGGCTGAAGCCACCAATGAAGAGATTCCTTCGTCTGGTGAGAGAGTGACACCACTCTGTCCAGAGATGATGTCCTCTTGTTCCACTTGTGGAGAATCTCCAGCTGCAAAGGGCGGAGATGAAATTGCGCAAAAGGCACTGCTTCCATTGCCGCCACCATGTGCCCCACTAGCTTCATTAATCCCCTCAGGGATGATCGTGGGGAATGAAGAAGGGCTCGGACACCCGACTGGATGGAGGTCTGCTTCTTCTGGGGTAGCAACACCAGTGCCGGGGCTGTGTAAAAATCCATGCCCAGATAAGTCAAAGACTGGGTTGGCACTAGTGCGGATTTTGGGAGATTCAGGATCCACCCAAACTGTTCCAGTCCTGAGGGTCGCGTCCAGGCTCCCCTGACACAGCTCCTTCGACGGGGCCTTGATCAGCAGATCGTCCAGGTAAGGTATCATGGCATGACCCTGTGCATGCAGGGTTGCCACCATGGCCGTCATCACCTTCGTGAAGACCCGCGGGGCCGAGGCCAGACCGAACGGCAACGCCACAAACTGGAAGTGTTCTTCCCCCACTGCAAACCTGAGCCAGCGTTGATGTGCTGGTGCAATGGGCACATGCAGGTAGGCATCCTTGATGTCTATGGATGCCAGGAAGTCTCCCTGAGACATGGCTGCTATCACTGAGCGCAGGGATTCCATGCGAAACTTTCGCACTTGCACATGTCGGTTGAACAATTTCAGATCCAGCACTGGGCGAAACGAACCGTCCTTCTTCGGTACAATGAAGAGGTTTGAATAAAACCCTCTGAAACGTTCCCCAGATGGAACTGGGATCACAACTCCGTCCCTTTGAAGACCAATCAGAACTTGGTGAAAGGCCTGAGCTTTCTCCGGTGACGGAGAGGAAAGAAAGAAACGGTTTGGAGGAAAGGACTTCAGCTCGATCCTGTAGCCCCGAGAGACAATGTCTCTCACCCACCGGTCTTGAACGTGAAGAAGCCATACGTCCTGAAACAGGGCCAGGCGACCTCCAACCGGTGGGGTGGTAGGAGTCGGGAGCGAGTCATGCAGAGGGCGCCTTGGGGGCGGCAGCTGCTGCGGCCCCCGCTGGCTTCTTCTGGCGATTCTTGTTACGCCAGTGACCAGAGGTTTTACCTCCTTTGTCCGAACGCGCGGACGAGGTAGAAGAGTGCGAGCTGGGACGAAAGGACCGCTGTCTGGGGTTCCATTTTTGAGACTCCTGCGGCTTGGGTCTGTTCTGAGGGATCTTCTTCTCAGTAAACTCCTTAATTCGCTTATCCAGCTCGTCCCCAAAAAAGAGAATTTTGTTTACGTACCGTAAATTCTTTTTTCTTTAATCATCAATGGGAGACCCAGACAATGGGGTTTAGGGCACTGCCCTCCGGAGGTCACACTAGGTACTACAAGTTTGTAGACACCGCCTCCTCCGCTTATAAACCCCTACCGCAGGGAACATCCTCAGTTTGGTCTACAAGCTGCGAGGAGGAAATAAACCACACCCGAAACATCGGGAAGAATGCCGTGCACAAACGGTTCAACAACCCGGCAAACACTGTCTCAACAGAGAACAGAGCAAATGCAAAACATGCAAAGGAACAACTGGGTGGGTGCTGGGTCTCCCATTGATGATTAAAGAAAAAAGAATTTACGGTACGTAAACAAAATTCTCTTTTTTCTGGTCATCATAATGGGAGACCCAGACAATGGGGATGTCCTAAAGCAATACCCCAGGGCGGGAAGAGTTCCTCAACAAGACGGATAACACATGGTTCCCTTTTAAAAGTGGGCAACCGCCGCCTGGAGAACCCGCCTGCCCAAACTTGCATCCGCAGAGGCATGGGCATGCACCATATAGTGCTTAGAGAAAGTGTGCAGGCTGGACCAAGTGGCCGCCTGACACACCTGTAGAGCAGACGCTCTATGTCGCAAAGCCCAGGAGGCACCTACGGCTCTGGTAGAGTGAGCCTTCAATCCCACCGGGAGAGGCAAACCAGAAGTCCGGTAAGCCTCCTGGATGGAAGCCTTAATCCATCTGGCCAATGTCGATTTCGACGCCGCGGACCCCTTACAGCGACCTGTCGTAAGAACAAATAAGGAATCCGAACTCCTAAAGGAGGCGGTCCTAGACACATAAATGCATATAGCTCTCACGAGATCCAGAGTATGGAGGTCGCGTTCAACCTGATGAACGGGAGCGGGGCAAAATGATGGGAGAACAATCTCCTGGTTCAGGTGGAAAGTTGAAACCACCTTCGGCAAGAATTCTGGCCGTGGACGCAACACCACCTTGTCTTGGTGAACCACCAGAAAGGGTGACTTGCACGATAGTGCAGCCAATTCTGAGACCCTCCTCAGAGATGTAATCGCCACCAGAAAGGCCACTTTCTGGGATAGACGAGATAGAGAAACCTCCCTCAGAGGCTCAAACGGCGGTTTCTGCAATGCCGCCAGGACCATGTTAAGGTCCCAAGGGTCTAGAGGTCTCTTGTAGGGCGGAACCATCCGTGACACCCCCTGCAGAAATTGACGGACCTTCGGGAGGAGCGCCAATCGCCTGTCAAACAGCACAGAAAGTGCTGATACTTGGCCTTTCAAAGAGCCAAGGGATAATCCCAATTCCAAACCCGACTGTAGGAAAGCCAACAACGTCGGGATGGACAAGGGCCACGGAGACCGTCCGCCAGAGGCACACCAAGTAAAAAAGATTTTCCACGTTCTGTGGTACATCTTCCTGGAAACTGGCTTCCTAGCCCGATTCATAGTGGCAACCACCGTAGGGGAGAAACCCCTGGATGTCAGCAGCCAGGCCTCAAGAGCCATGCAGTCAATCTGAGGGCCCTGGAATTGAGGTGGAAGAATGGGCCTTGCGCGAGTAAATCTGCGCGTTCTGGAAGAGCCCACCTGTGTCCGCCTGACAGTTGCCACAGGTCCGGATACCAGGACCTCCTGGGCCAGTCTGGAGCCACTAGAATGGCTACGCTGCACTCCGACCTGATTTTCCACAGCACCCTGGGAATCAGAGCCAGAGGCGGGAACACATATGGTAGATGGAATCTGGACCAAGTCAAGATCAGGGCGTCCGCTCCCAGAGACTGGGGGTCCCATGACCTCGCCATGTATTGCGGAACCTGATGATTCAGCCGTGAGGCCATCAGATCCACGTCCGGAGTGCCCCATCTGCTGCAGATGTCCTGGAAGACGTCTGGATGAAGAGACCACTCTCCGGCGTCCATCCCCTGCCTGCTGAGATAGTCGGCCTCCCAGTTTTCGACCCCTGGGATGTGAACTGCGGAGATCAAGCAGTTGTTGTCCTCCGTCCAGGATAGGATGCGGTGGACTTCGGCCAGAGCCTCTGCACTCCTGGTTCCTCCTTGATGATTTATATAAGCGACGGCCGTCGCATTGTCGGACTGAACCCGAATGGGTTGTCCTGAGAGGAATCTCTGAAAAGCCAGGAGTGCCAGATAGATCGCCTTGATCTCCAGTACGTTGATCTGCAACGCCGACTCGGACTGAGTCCAGAGGCCTTGGGCCCTGTGGTGCAAGAACACCGCCCCCCAGCCCTTCAGACTGGCGTCGGTGGTCACCACTAACCATGACGGTTTGATGAAGGACCGGCCCCGAGACAAGTGATGTGGCTGTAGCCACCACTGCAGGGAATCCCTGGTCGGTAGGGAAAGGGTCACCAGCCGATTCAGAGAGATCGTCCTCTTGTCCCACCTGCGGAGAATCTCCAGCTGAAGAGGACGGAGGCGAAATTGTGCGAACGGCACCGCCTCTATTGCTGCCACCATGCGCCCCACCAGCTTCATCAACACCCGTAGGGATGATTGTGGTGACAGGAGGACTGCTTGTACTCCTGATTGGATCGCCATCTGTTTGACTCGTGGCAGAGACACCAGGGCTGAGGCTGTGTTGAAGTCCATGCCCAGATATGTCAAAGACTGGGTCGGAACTAGCGTTGACTTCTGAATATTGAGGAGCCAACCGAACTGTTCCAGAGACCGCATGGTCACATCCAGGCTCTCTTGACAGAGGTGTTCTGATGGCGCCCTGACCAGCAGGTCGTCTAAATAGGGAATGACGGCATGTCCCTGCATGTGCAGGAGAGCCATCATGGAGGCCATCACTTTTGTGAACACCCGCGGTGCCGAGGCCAACCCGAATGGCAGCGCCACAAATTGGAAGTGTTCTTCCCCCACTGCGAATCGCAACCAGCGCTGATGAGCCGGTGCAATGGGTACGTGAAGGTAAGCGTCTCTGATATCTATGGACGCTAGGAAGTCCCCCTGTGACACAGCTGCGATCACGGAGCGCAGTGATTCCATACGGAACTTCCGAACCAACACGTGATGGTTGAACAACTTCAGGTCCAGTACTGGGCGGAAGGATCCGTCCTTCTTCGGGACGATAAAGAGGTTGGAGTAAAAACCCCTGAACCTCTCTCCGGAAGGCACCGGGACCACCACTCCGTCTCTGCGGAGACCCTCCAACACCTGGTAAAAAGCCTGAGCCTTTTCTGGTGATGGGACCGACCGATGGAATCGGGATATCGGCTTTGACGTCAGCTCTATCCTGTACCCTCGCGAGATCACGTCTCGAACCCACTGGTCTTGAACGTGAAGTAGCCACTTGTCCTGAAAGCGAGACAAGCGGCCCCCCACCTGTGGGGAGGCAGGATGAGAGAGCGAGTCATGTAGAGGCGGGTTTGGGGGTGGCAGCTGCCGCCCCCGCCGGCTTCTTTGGACGACTCTTAGAGCGCCACTGGGAAGCGGGCTTTCCCCTCGGTCCGTGCGAGCGGACGGTGCTGATGACTGCGAGCTGGAACGAAAGGACCACTGTTTTGGGTTCCTTTTAACGGTATACCGTGGCTTAGGCTTATTCTGCGGTATCTTAGACTCAGCAGAATCCTTTATCAGCTTGTCCAGTTCGGTGCCAAAAAGCCTGTCACCAGCAAACGGAAGATTCTGCAAAATCTTCTTGGATGTGGCATCTGAGTCCCAAAGACGCAGCCACAACAACCTGCGGATCGCTATAGCATTGGCCGAAGCCACAGCTGAGCGAGTGGCAGTTTCCAGAGTCGCCGTCCTGGCATAGTCCGCATAGGCCCTTGCCCTTTCGGTGAGTGCTAGGACCTCTGGACTGGACCTTGCCAGGTCAGAGATACCATCCAAGCAGGTAGTAATCGCTTGTAAGGTCCAGACCGTGGCAAAATTAGGGGCAAATGAAGACCCCACAGCCTCATAGGAAGACTTGGCGAGCTGCTCGACCTGTCTATCCGTCGCATCCTTCAGTGAGGAGCTATCAGAGGCAGAGAAAAGGGAGCGTGCAGCAATCCTGGTCATGGAAGCGTCCACCTTCGGGGACTGCGACCACTCCTGTAGCACCTCCTGGGAGAAGGGGAAGAAATTGTCCTTAGGTTTGCGGACATAACGCCGCCCAGGATGTAACCTGGGAGCTCTAACCACCCTTCCAAAATTAGTGTGGTCCATGAAGGAGCCACTTGGTCTAGCCTCAGGCCGCAGCCATTGATAGACCTCCTTCGGGTGCACCGTCACCTCCTCAGGGGGTGTCACGAGACGTAAGGTCTCGTTGATAGAGGACACCAGATCCTCCACCCCGTCTGGTGGTTCAGATATAGACACAGACCCGAAATTTGAACCCCCATCATCGTCCTCACCATCAGAGGAACGCTCCTCCTCAGAGGGAGCCTGGAGCTCGGGTGACTCCTCACGACGATCCCGCTTAAGGGGTCTCACAGCAGAAGAGGGAGACACCCGGGGGTAATTGGAAGGAGTAGCTGGGCTATCCAGCCTCCTATTAAGTGCCTCCAGGGATTGCGACATGGAGGACAGCTGAGACAACAGAGATTCATTGATCTTATTCTGAGTCTCCCATGGCCCTGAGATCACCTGGACCTCAGGGTATAGCACCGGAGCTGCTGACTCAGCAGTGCCAGCCCGGGCCTCTGGGCGTCCGCAGTTATTGCAGGACCCCTCCACCAGTGTTCCATTGCATGTAGCACAGGTAATGGTGGTCTCTGCCGCCCTAGCAGCACGTTTCCCGGCTGAGGACATCGCCACAGTAGGGGAAGATAAGCCAAAATGCAGACAACAAAACCGGGAGTCCCGGTGGCTTACCGACCGCAGTAAAGCGGTATGAGGAAGCGGTGTGTGTGTGTGACCTCCGCGACGGTTTCCGGTCTCCCCTTTGGAGTGCAGGCGCACGCTGCATACAAATCCCAACCGGGAAGTGAGGGTAAAGATGGCCGCCGACAGTGAAACTGTGGGCGGCGCCGAAGACACGCGGGAAACACACACACACGCCCATCGATGACGTCACCGCACGGGCTGCTTCCCATCCTCCAAGCAGCCTCAGCATGAGGGAGCCGGAGCCCGCAGCGCGGGAAAAAGTGTAAAAAGTTATACACAGACTGCATGTACAAACAAACATCCGCAGCCCACGGCCTCAGCCCCTGTGACACACAGGGCGGTCAGCCAGGGTGACCCCAGCACAGGGTACACCCGCAGAACCGCGGACCCGAGGGTAACGCGCGGTCTGAGTGTCATGAAACACATGAAGTGCCAGACACTACCCCCAGGCACACAGGAGACACAGAGTGCCTCAGTGCCGGTCCGGTCTGTAAGCACCATTTAGGGAGGCCTCGGACGGGGGTGCAGCACCAGTCCGGAGTGTAAGCACCATTTAGGGAGGCCTCGGACTGGGCTGGCTCCAGTCCGGTCTGTAAGCACCATTTAGGGAGGCCTCGGACGGAGCGGAGCTGTGCAAGGCTCCCATCTCCCACTCTCCAGAGCCCCCCAGAGAGGGATGGAAAGGAGCGCAACAGCGTACCGGGAGAACACAAAGTGTCCAGGCCCTAGGCCCTCCGGTACCTCCACCTGCGTGTTCCACAAGGGTGAGCGGGGAGGCTGTCGCAGGTCCCGACTGGAACCTTTTTACCTTGTCTTCAGTCGCCATCACGTAAGCTGTGAGAATGCAGTGAAGTGCAAGCAAAGCGTGATCCTCCGAGCACACTAAGTTTAAAACTGAGGATGTTCCCTGCGGTAGGGGTTTATAAGCGGAGGAGGCGGTGTCTACAAACTTGTAGTACCTAGTGTGACCTCCGGAGGGCAGTGCCCTAAACCCCATTGTCTGGGTCTCCCATTATGATGACCAGAAAAAGCCTATCGCCCGAAAAGGGCATGACTTGCAAAATCCTCTTGGACACCTTATCCGAGTCCCAGAGACGCATCCACAGCAATCTGCGCAAAACCACGGCATTAGCAGAGGCCACGGCATTCCGATTAGCTGTTTCAAAGGCAGCCGATCTGGCGTATTCAGCATAGGCCTTAGCCTTGTTGGCAAGAGCTGTCACCTCCGGGTCAGACCCCGGGATATCGGTGATCCCCTCCAGACATGCAGTAATGGCCTGCAACGTCCAAACCATAGAAAAGTTTGGGGCAAAAGAAGAACCCACAGCCTCATATATAGACTTAGCATATGACTCGCATTGCTTGTCAATAGGATCCTTCAGAGAGGAACTATCCTCTGCCGAAAAGAGAGAATGAGCGGCAACTCTGGTCAAGGAAGCATCCACCCTAGGGGAACGCGACCATTCATCCAGAACCTCCTTAGGAAAAGGATAACGTGAATCCTTAGTCTTCCTAATGAAACGTCTCTCAGGATGCTCCCTGGGCGTCCTGACCACTCTCCAAAAATTGGAATGGTCAGTGAACAGACCACGTGACTGACCCAAGGGTGGCAGCCACTGGAAAGATTCCTTCTGCGGTCTATCCACCACCGCAGCCGGGGGGACGAGCCCCAGGGTCTCGTTAATGGAGGAAACCAAATCCTCCACACCGTCCCCTGGACCCTCTGAAGGAGCTTTGTGGGGCCGGGGCTCAGGGCCAGGTCTCCACCCTCATCATTACTATCAGATGGATGTTCCTCATCAGAGGAATGATGTTCACCATCCTCGGGGGTATCCTCCCAGCGGGGTCTCTTATGAGATCTCTCTCCCTGCCTGGGGTTAACCCCTAGGGACCCTGTATGGGGGCTGAATCAGACAGCCTCCTCAGTATAGCCTCCAATGATTGTGACATGGAAGACATTCTGGACACTACAGTGTCATTAAAGGACCTCTGTACATCCCATGGCCCTGCCTCCACCTGAACCTCAGGGGAGAGCAGTGGTGCTGCAGCATCTGAGCCAGAAACACTGGGGCTAGGCCCAGTGAGACCGCAAGCTGCGCAGAGGTCATCCTCAGCCACCTGTCCCATGCACTGTTTGCAGGCCTTGGACCTCGTGGCGGCAGCCTTCTTCCCAGCTGTAGCCATACTGGGACCGCAAGGGGCAGTAAGGGTTTAACACCGGATACCCGGCGGAATACCGACCAGGAAAGCGGTGGCTCTGAGTGGCACGTGTGTGACCCCCGCGGGCAAACTGCAGCTTCTCCCTGGAGCGCGATGTGTACGCTTCAAATCCCTGTGCAGGAATGAGGAGAAAATGGCCGACGCGGCACTAATGAGTGGGCGCGGCTAAGCAGAAGCCCGGGGAGACAGTGCACACATAGGCCGGGAGGAGCGTGACGTCACCGCCCAGAGGGGGACGTGCTCTCCTCTCCCTCAGGATCCGCACACAGTGAGAAAAAAAGGCGCCAGAACACTTCTGAAATGGCGGCCGTCACACACACACTGTCATGCAAACACCCGCAATTGGGATGACAATAAGGGGTGCCCCTCACCCAGGGCCCCCCCCCCAGAACCGCATGTCCCGAAGGAAAAAACAGAGGTTCTAAAGTCATGGTCACATCCAGTACATAAGGAGATACAGAGTACCTGTAACCAATGGGTCCACGTCCGATACCGGTCCAGCGGGCAGCGGACGGGGGGTCCAGGCTCCGGTCCGCATGTTAAGCTTCCATGGATAGGCCGCAGACCGGAGCGGAGCTGTGCAAGGCTCCAGGACTCCCACCTCACCAGAGCACTTCAGAAGTGAGTAGTGAGGGAGCACGGCATAGTACCAGGCCAGACAGTAAAGTCCGTGTCCAGGCCCGAGGGCCACGGACCCAGGTACCTCGACCTGTATGCACCCAAAGGTGGACAGGGAGTATGCCGGGGATCCCCCAGGGACCCACTTTTCTTCATGCTGCATCACGAAATCCCTAAGAAAATCTTCTGTGATGTGCAAGTCAGAGGTGTGATCTCCGAGCACACTGAAGTAAGACTGGGGATCTGCTCCTGCAGTGGGGGTTTATAGGCGGAGGGGCGGAGACTACAAAAAAACTTGTAGTACCTAGTGTGGCCTCCGGAGGGCAGACTGCCTAAACCCCATTGTCTGGGTCTCCCATTATGATGATCAGAAAAATGATGATTAAGTCTGATGTTGACATTGTACTGCAATACATGTATCACTTAAATACAAGCAATATATGTTTGAGTCGGAGTCTGTAAGGGAAACTGAGGAGTCGGAGGTTTGGTTTACAGAAGCCACAGCCCTGGTTAGGCGGCATGTCGGCGACATCTGCACGTGGAGGGGTAGGAAGAGAAACAGCTACACGTGGGGGGGGAGGGGAGGTGTTGAGGGATATTTAGGGTTAGGGGGACCCCACCTATATCAAGAGTCTCTGGACACTTATAAGGCAGTTCAAAGCTCTGCACCACAGGGCCCCGGTGGGATTGTCCTTTTCAGTGTGCCCCGTCTACACTCCTGACCTTCATCCGTGTCAATCACCTCCAGGCCTCCTGGCTGCATTGCTGGACATACAGCTCATCCTGTTACAACAGCCATGCTAAAGCTTTCTCCCGGCTGATGTACCTGGATATGGGCACCGCCTTGTATTCATCCCCGTGACACTAGAGCTTGGGGGCAGTTCTCTCTGGACCCGCCAATCAAGAAGACAACAAACACCCGAATAAATGAAAACACGAACAGTCATAAAAATAGGGAGTTAGGAGGTGACCGGTGACATGGGAGGCTCCAGCCTGTGAGAAGACACCAGGTGACGGCAGCAATTCACCCCACCTTGTCTGTGAGTTGGCGGACGACGTCCTTGAGTCCATTTTGAGGTTTTATCGCTGTATGTAAAAAAAGAGTTTTTGTTTATGAAGTTTTTTCCATAGACGTTCCCTAATAGCTAAATGGATTCATCAACCAATAGACTGCTCAGAAAAGGTGGCCAGTGTCTGAGGCGCCCCCGCAGGGCAGATGAAGCATTACACAGGTTGCAGTCTCTTGCACTGTGTAAACTAGATGGCTCTATAGACAGGGTCAAAGGGGAAAAAATAAAAACTATATACCTTCATGGATATAAGGTAAAGGCCCCATCTCAAAGCTGCTCTATGGAGTGACAATTCCCAACGACCTCAGAATAATTCTGGATCGCTGGTGAGATACCTGTGTGACATCTTACCAGTGATGTGAAAAACAACGCACCAGCGATCTCTGCACATCGTTATCGGGATCGCTGGTGCGTCGTTATGTGTGACGTGAGGCCGTTATGTGTGACGTGGAATGTGCCAACAAAAATAAAGTTTCATCAATTTAATAGAAAAAAAAAAAAAAAAAAAAGCATCCTGTTTATTTCAGTAAATTAGGAGAAAAAAAAAATCTTTATAAAATGCTGATATTCTCAGCTTTTAACAGCAGGGGGAGCAGCTGCTGACATTTGCCAAGAAAACCACTTCTAATGGGGGCTCGCCTTATGACTGCAGTAAATGTGGGCGGGACCGATGTGTGATGTCTCCGCCCCTTCACAGGAGGAGGATGGTGGTTACTGGTGACTGCGGATGGACAGCGCAGACTCTGGATGTTCTGCTGCCCGAGGCAGAAACTGAAATGACGCTGTCCCCATCTACCCCCCCCAATCAGCCAGAACTCCCATCATGCAACTGGATTCAGAAGAAACTTCAGCATGTGAGAAAACTACAACTCCCAGCATGCCCCTGCTGTAATTAACCCTCCATATGGGTACACAGGGAATTTACACAACTACAACTCACAGCATCCTGTGGTAGGATTGTGACTGTTCGGGGTTAAAGTCCCCCCTCAAACATGTGGTCCTGCAGTGTTATGCTGGGGGTTGTAGTCCCCTCACACATGCAGTCCTGCCTGTGGCATTATGCTGGGGGTTGTAGTCCCCTAACACATGCAGTCCTGCCTGTGGTGTTATGCTGGGGCTTGTAGTCCTCACACATGCGGGCCTGTCTGTGGTGTTATGCTGCGGGTTGTAGTCCTCTACAACGTCCTCACACATGCAGTCCTCTGCTGGGGGTTGTAATCCCCTACAACGTCCTCACACATGCAGTCCTCTGCTGGGGGTTGTGGTCCCCTACAACGTCCTCACACATGCAGTCCTGTCTGTGGTGTTATGCTGGGGGTTGTAGTCCCTCTCACACATGGGGTCCTGTCTGTGGCGTTATGCTGGGGGTTGTAGTCCCTCTCACACATGCGGTCCTGTCAGCGGCGTTATGCTGGGGGTTGTAGTCCCTCTCACACATGGGGTCCTGTCTGTGGCGTTATGCTGGGGGTTGTAGTCCCTCTCACACATGGGGTCCTGTCTGTGGCGTTATGCTGGGGGTTGTAGTCCCTCTCACACATGGGGTCCTGTCTGTGGTGTTATGCTGCGGGTTGTAGTCCTCTACAACGTCCTCACACATGCGGTGTTATGCTGCGGGTTGTAGTCCTCTACAACGTCCTCACACATGCAGTCCTCTGCTGGGGGTTGTGGTCCCCTACAACGTCCTCACGCATGCAGTCCTGTCTGCGGCGTTATGCTGGGGGTTGTAGTCCCTCTCACACATGCGGTCCTGTCTGCGGCGTTATGCTGGGGGTTGTAGTCCCTCTCACACATGCGGTCCTGTCTGCGGCGTTATGCTGGGGGTTGTAGTCCCTCTCACACATGCGGTCCTGTCTGCGGCGTTATGCTGGGGGTTGTAGTCCCTCTCACACATGCGGTCCTGTCTGCGGCGTTATGCTGGGGGTTGTAGTCCCTCTCACACATGCGGTCCTGTCTGCGGCGTTATGCTGGGGGTTGTAGTCCCTCTCACACATGCGGTCCTGTCTGCGGCGTTATGCTGGGGGTTGTAGTCCCTCTCACACATGCGGTCCTGTCTGCGGCGTTATGCTGGGGGTTGTAGTCCCTCTCACACATGCGGTCCTGTCTGCGGCGTTATGCTGGGGGTTGTAGTCCCTCTCACACATGCGGTCCTGTCTGCGGCGTTATGCTGGGGGTTGTAGTCCCTCTCACACATGGGGTCCTGTCTGTGGTGTTATGCTGCGGGTTGTAGTCCCCTACAACGTCCTCACGCATGCAGTCCTCTGCTGGGGGTTGTGGTCCCCTACAACGTCCTCACGCATGCAGTCCTCTGCTGGGGGTTGTAATCCCCTACAACGTCCTCACGCATGCAGTCCTCTGCTGGGGGTTGTGGTCCTCTACAACGTCCTCACACATGCGGTGTTATGCTGCGGGTTGTAGTCCTCTACAACGTCCTCACACATGCAGTCCTCTGCTGGGGGTTGTGGTCCCCTACAACGTCCTCACGCATGCAGTCCTCTGCTGGGGGTTGTAATCCCCTACAACGTCCTCACGCATGCAGTCCTCTGCTGGGGGTTGTGGTCCCCTACAACGTCCTCACGCATGCAGTCCTGTCTGCGGCGTTATGCTGGGGGTTGTAGTCCCTCTCACACATGCGGTCCTGTCTGCGGCGTTATGCTGGGGGTTGTAGTCCCTCTCACACATGCGGTCCTGTCTGCGGCGTTATGCTGGGGGTTGTAGTCCCTCTCACACATGCGGTCCTGTCTGCGGCGTTATGCTGGGGGTTGTAGTCCCTCTCACACATGCGGTCCTGTCTGCGGCGTTATGCTGGGGGTTGTAGTCCCTCTCACACATGCGGTCCTGTCTGCGGCGTTATGCTGGGGGTTGTAGTCCCTCTCACACATGCGGTCCTGTCTGCGGCGTTATGCTGGGGGTTGTAGTCCCTCTCACACATGCGGTCCTGTCTGCGGCGTTATGCTGGGGTTGTAGTCCCTCTCACACATGCGGTCCTGTCTGCGGCGTTATGCTGGGGGTTGTAGTCCCTCTCACACATGCGGTCCTGTCTGCGGCGTTATGCTGGGGGTTGTAGTCCCTCTCACACATGCGGTCCTGTCTGCGGCGTTATGCTGGGGGTTGTAGTCCCTCTCACACATGCGGTCCTGTCTGCGGCGTTATGCTGGGGGATGTAGTCCCTCTCACACATGCGGTCCTGTCTGCGGCGTTATGCTGGGGGTTGTAGTCCCTCTCACACATGCGGTCCTGTCTGCGGCGTTATGCTGGGGGTTGTAGTCCCTCTCACACATGCGGTCCTGTCTGCGGCGTTATGCTAGGGGTTGTAGTCCCTCTCACACATGCGGTCCTGTCTGCGGCGTTATGCTGGGGGTTGTAGTCCCTCTCACACATGCGGTCCTGTCTGCGGCGTAATGCTGGGGGTTGTAGTCCCTCTCACACATGCGGTCCTGTCTGCGGCGTTATGCTGGGGGTTGTAGTCCCCTAACACATGCGGTCCTGTCTGCGGCGTTATGCTGGGGGTTGTAGTCCCCTAACACATGCGGTCCTGTCTGCGGCGTTATGCTGGGGGTTGTAGTCCCCTAACACATGCGGTCCTGTCTGCGGCGTTATGCTGGGGGTTGTAGTCCCCTAACACATGCGGTCCTGTCTGCGGCGTTATGCTGGGGGTTGTAGTCCCCTAACACATGCGGTCCTGTCTGCGGCGTTATGCTGGGGGTTGTAGTCCCCTAACACATGCGGTCCTGTCTGCGGCATTATGCTGGGGGTTGTAGTCCCCTAACACATGCGGTCCTGTCTGCGGCGTTATGCTGGGGGTTGTAGTCCCCTAACACATGCGGTCCTGTCTGCGGCGTTATGCTGGGGGTTGTAGTCCCCTAACACATGCGGTCCTGTCTGCGGCGTTATGCTGGGGGTTGTAGTCCCCTAACACATGCGGCCCTGTCTGCGGCGTTATGCTGGGGGTTGTAGTCCCCTAACACATGCGGTCCTGTCTGTGGCGTTATGCTGGGGGTTGTAGTCCCCTAACACATGCAGTCCTGTCTGTGGCGTTATGCTGGGGGTTGTAGTCCCCTAACACATGCAGTCCTGTCTGTGGTGTTATGCTGGGGGTTGTAGTCCCCTAACATGCAGTCCTGTCTGTGGTGTTATGCTGGGGTGGTAGTCCCTCTCACACATGCGGGCCTGTCTGTGGTGTTATGCTGGGGGTTGTAGTCCTGTCTGTGGTGTTCTGCTGGGGGCTGTAGTCCTCACACATGTGGTGCTGTCTGTGGTGTCATGCTGGGGGCTGTAGTGCTCACACATGTGGTGCTGTCTGTGGTGTTATGCTGGGGGTTGTAGTCCTGTCTGTGGTGTTATGCTGGGGGTTGTAGTCCTCACACATGTGGTGCTGTCTGTGGTGTCATGCTGGGGGCTGTAGTCCTCACACATGTGGTGCTGTCTGTGGTGTTATGCTGGGGGTTGTAGTGCCCACTCACATGTGGTGCAGTCTGTGGTGTTATGCTGGGGGTTGTAGTGCCCACTCACATGTGGTGCAGTCTGTGGTGTTATGCTGGGGGTTGTAGTCCCTACTCACACGTGGTCCTGTCTGTGGTGTAATGCTGGGGGTTGTAGTCCCTACTCACATGTGGTGCTTTCTGTGGTGTTATGCTGGGGGTTGTAGTGCCCCACTCACACATGTGGTGCAGTCTGTGGTGTTATGCTGGGGGTTGTAGTCCCTACTCACACGTGGTCCTGTCTGTGGTGTTATGCTGGGGGTTGTAGTCCCTACTCACACGTGGTCCTGTCTGTGGCGTTATGCTGGGGGTTGTAGTCCCTACTCACACGTGGTCCTGTCTGTGGAGTTATGCTGGAGTCTGTAGTCCCACTTACACATGCGGTCCTGTCCGTGGCGTTATGCTGGGGGTTGTAGTCCCCTAACACATGCGGTCCTGTCCGTGGCGTTATGCTGGGGGTTGTAGTCCCCTAACACATGCGGTCCTGTCTGTGGTGTTATGCTGGGGGTTGTAGTCCCCTAACACATGTGGTCCTGTCTGTGGTGTTATGCTGGGGGTTGTAGTCCCCTAACACATGCAGTCCTGTCTGTGGTGTTATGCTGGGGTTGTAGTCCCCTAACACATGCAGTCCTGTCTGTGGTGTTATGCTGGGGGTTGTAGTCCCCTAACACATGCAGTCCTGTCTGTGGTGTTATGCTGGGGTTGTAGTCCCCTACAACGTCCTCACACATGCAGTCCTCTGCTGGGGGTTGTAGTCCCCTACAACGTCCTCACACATGCAGTCCTCTGCTGGGGGTTGTTGTCCCCTACAACGTCCTCACACATGCAGTCCTCTGCTGGGGGTTGTAGTCCCCTACAACGTCCTCACACATGCAGTTTTGTCTGTGGTGTTATGCTGGGGTGGTAGTCATGTCTGTGGTGTTATGCTGGGGGTTGTAGTGCCCACTCACACATGTGGTGCTGACTGTGGTGTCATGCTGGGGGCTGTAGTCCTCACACATGTGGTCCTGTCTGTGGCGTTATGCTGGGGGTTGTGGTCCCCACTCACACGTGGTCCTGTCTGAGGTGTTATGCTAGAGTCTGTAGTCCCCATCACACATGTGGTCCTGTCTGTGGTGTTATGCTGGGGGTTATTGCCCTCCTCACAAATGTGTTCATGTCTGTGGTGTTATGCTGGGGGTTGTAGTCCCCATCACACATGCGGTCCTGTGTGTGGCGTTATGCTGGGGGTTGTAGACCCCCAACACATGTGGTCCTGTCTGTGGTGTTATGCTGGGGGTTATCGCCCTCCTCACACGTGTTCATGTCTGTGTTATGCTGTGGGCTGTAGTCCTCACACATGTGGTCCTGCCTGTGTTGTTATGCTGGGGGTTGTAGGCCGTCTCACACATGTGGTCCTGTCTGTGGTGTTATGCTGAGGGTTGTAATCCCCACTCACACATGGTCTTGCCTATTGTGTTATGCTGGGGGTTGTAGTGCCCTCTCACACACGTGGTCCTGTCTGTGGTGTTATGCTGGGCGTTGTAGTCCCCACTCACACATGTGGTGCTGTCTGTGGTGTTATGCTGGGGGTTGTAGTCCCCACTCACACGTGATCCTGCCTGTGGTGTTATGCTGGGGGTTGTAGTCCCCACTCACACGTGGTCCTGTCTGTGGTGTTATGCTGGGGGCTGTAGTCCTCACACATGTGGTGCAGTCTGTGGTGTTATGCTGGAGGTTGTAGTCCCCACTCACACGTGGTCCTGTCTGTGGTGTTATGCTGGGGATTGTAGTCCTCCTCACACATGCGATTCTGCATGTGGTGTTATGCTGGGGGTTGTAGTCTCTCTAACACACGTGGTCCTGTCTGTGGTGTTATGCTGGGGGTTGTAGTCCTCCTCACACGTGATCATATCTGTGGTGTTATGCTGGGGGTTGTAGTCCCCCACTCACACATGCGGTACTGTCTGTGGTGTCATGCTTGGGGTTATAGTCCCCTAACACATGCGGTCCTGTCTGTGGCGTTATGCTGGGGGCTGTAGTCCCTCTCACACATGTGGTCCTGTCTGTGGTGTTATAGTCTCCTAACACGTGGCCCTGTCTGTGGTGTTATGCTGGGCGTTGTAGTCCCCTAATACATGTGGTCCTGTTTGTGGTGTTATGCTGGGGGTTGTAGTCCTCACACATGTGGTGCTATGCTGGGGGTTGTAGTCCCCCACTCACACATGCGGTACTGTCTGTGGTGTCATGCTTGGGTTATAGTCCCCTAACACGTGGTCCTGTCTATGGCGTTATGCTGGGGATTGTAGTCCCCCAACACATGCAATCCTCTGCTGGGGATTGTAGTCCCCTACAACGTCCTCACACGTGGTCCTGTCAGTGGTGTTATGCTGGGGGTTGTAGTCCTCACACATGTGGTGCTATGCTGGGGGTTGTAGTGCCCCACTCACACATGCGGTACTGTCTGTGGTGTCATGCTTGGGGTTATAGTCCCCTAACACGTGGTCCTGTCTATGGCGTTATGCTGGGGATTGTAGTCCCCCAACACATGCAATCCTCTGCTGGGGATTGTAGTCCCCTACAACGTCCTCACACATGAGGTCCTGTCTGTGACGTTATGCTGGGGGTTGTAGTCCCTCTCACACATGTGGTCCTGTCTGTGGTGTTATGCTGGGGGTTGTAGCCTTCCCTCACACATGAGGTCCTGTCTGTGGTGTTATGCTGGGGTTGTAGTCCCCCTCACACATGAGGTCCTGTCTGTGACGTTATGCTGGGGGTTGTAGTCCCCCTCACACATGAGGTCCTGTCTGTGACGTTATGCTGGGGGTTGTAGTCCCCCTCACACATGCGGTCCTGTCTGTGGTGTTATGCTGGGGGTTGTAGTCCCCCTCACACATGAGGTCCTGTCTGTGACGTTATGCTGGGGGTTGTAGTCCCCCTCACACATGCGGTCCTGTCTGTGGTGTTATGCTGGGGGTTGTAGTCCCTCTCACACATGTGGTCCTGTCTGTGGTGTTATGCTGGGGGTTGTAGTCCCTACTCACATGTGGTGCTGTCTGTGGTGTTATGCTGGGGGTTGTAGTCCTGTCTGTGGTGTTATGCTGGGGGTTGTAGTGCCCACTCACATGTGGTGCAGTCTGTGGTGTTATGCTGGGGGTTGTAGTCCCTACTCACATGTGGTGCTTTCTGTGGTGTTATGCTGGGGGTTGTAGTGCCCCACTCACACATGTGGTGCAGTCTGTGGTGTTATGCTGGGGGTTGTAGTCCCTACTCACACGTGGTCCTGTCTGTGGTGTTATGCTGGGGGTTGTAGTCCCTACTCACACGTGGTCCTGTCTGTGGCGTTATGCTGGGGGTTGTAGTCCCTACTCACACGTGGTCCTGTCTGTGGAGTTATGCTGGAGTCTGTAGTCCCACTTACACATGCGGTCCTGTCCGTGGCGTTATGCTGGGGGTTGTAGTCCCCTAACACATGCGGTCCTGTCTGTGGCGTTATGCTGGGGGTTGTAGTCCCCTAACACATGTGGTCCTGTCTGTGGTGTTATGCTGGGGGTTGTAGTCCCCTAACACATGCAGTCCTGTCTGTGGTGTTATGCTGGGGGTTGTAGTCCCCTAACACATGCAGTCCTGTCTGTGGTGTTATGCTGGGGGTTGTAGTCCCCTAACACATGCAGTCCTGTCTGTGGTGTTATGCTGGGGGTTGTAGTCCCCACTAACACGTGTTCCTGCCTGTGGTGTTATGCTGCGGGTTGTAGTCCCCTACAACGTCCTCACACATGCAGTCCTCTGCTGGGGGTTGTAGTCCCCTACAACGTCCTCACACATGCAGTCCTCTGCTGGGGGTTGTTGTCCCCTACAACGTCCTCACACATGCAGTCCTCTGCTGGGGGTTGTAGTCCCCTACAACGTCCTCACACATGCAGTTTTGTCTGTGGTGTTATGCTGGGGTGGTAGTCATGTCTGTGGTGTTATGCTGGGGGTTGTAGTGCCCACTCACACATGTGGTGCTGACTGTGGTGTTATGCTGGGGGTTGTAGTCCTCACACATGTGGTCCTGTCTGTGGCGTTATGCTGGGGGTTGTGGTCCCCACTCACACGTGGTCCTGTCTGAGGTGTTATGCTAGAGTCTGTAGTCCCACTTACACATATGATCCTGCCTGTGGTGTTATGCTGGGGGTTGTAGTCCCCATCACACATGTGGTCCTGTCTGTGGTGTTATGCTGGGGGTTATTGCCCTCCTCACAAATGTGTTCATGTCTGTGGTGTTATGCTGGGGGTTGTAGTCCCCATCACACATGCGGTCCTGTGTGTGGCGTTATGCTGGGGGTTGTAGACCCCCAACACATGTGGTCCTGTCTGTGGTGTTATGCTGGGGGTTATCGCCCTCCTCACACGTGTTCATGTCTGTGTTATGCTGTGGGCTGTAGTCCTCACACATGTGGTCCTGCCTGTGTTGTTATGCTGGGGGTTGTAGTCCTCACACATGTGGTCCTGCCTGTGTTGTTATGCTGGGGGTTGTAGGCCGTCTCACACATGCGGGCCTGTCTGTGGTGTTATGCTGAGGGTTGTAATCCCCACTCACACATGGTCTTGCCTATTGTGTTATGCTGGGGGTTGTAGTGCCCTCTCACACACGTGGTCCTGTCTGTGGTGTTATGCTGGGGGTTGTAGTCCCCTAACACATGCGGTCCTGTCTGCGGCGTTATGCTGGGGGTTGTAGTCCCCTAACACATGCGGTCCTGTCTGCGGCGTTATGCTGGGGGTTGTAGTCCCCTAACACATGCGGTCCTGTCTGCGGCGTTATGCTGGGGGTTGTAGTCCCCTAACACATGCGGTCCTGTCTGCGGCGTTATGCTGGGGGTTGTAGTCCCCTAACACATGCGGTCCTGTCTGCGGCGTTATGCTGGGGTTGTAGTCCCCTAACACATGCGGTCCTGTCTGCGGCATTATGCTGGGGGTTGTAGTCCCCTAACACATGCGGTCCTGTCTGCGGCGTTATGCTGGGGGTTGTAGTCCCCTAACACATGCGGTCCTGTCTGCGGCGTTATGCTGGGGGTTGTAGTCCCCTAACACATGCGGTCCTGTCTGCGGCGTTATGCTGGGGGTTGTAGTCCCCTAACACATGCGGCCCTGTCTGCGGCGTTATGCTGGGGGTTGTAGTCCCCTAACACATGCGGTCCTGTCTGTGGCGTTATGCTGGGGGTTGTAGTCCCCTAACACATGCAGTCCTGTCTGTGGCGTTATGCTGGGGGTTGTAGTCCCCTAACACATGCAGTCCTGTCTGTGGTGTTATGCTGGGGGTTGTAGTCCCCTAACATGCAGTCCTGTCTGTGGTGTTATGCTGGGGTGGTAGTCCCTCTCACACATGCGGGCCTGTCTGTGGTGTTATGCTGGGGGTTGTAGTCCTGTCTGTGGTGTTATGCTGGGGGCTGTAGTCCTCACACATGTGGTGCTGTCTGTGGTGTCATGCTGGGGGCTGTAGTGCTCACACATGTGGTGCTGTCTGTGGTGTTATGCTGGGGTTGTAGTCCTGTCTGTGGTGTTATGCTGGGGGTTGTAGTCCTCACACATGTGGTGCTGTCTGTGGTGTCATGCTGGGGGCTGTAGTCCTCACACATGTGGTGCTGTCTGTGGTGTTATGCTGGGGGTTGTAGTCCCTACTCACATGTGGTGCTGTCTGTGGTGTTATGCTGGGGGTTGTAGTCCTGTCTGTGGTGTTATGCTGGGGGTTGTAGTGCCCACTCACATGTGGTGCAGTCTGTGGTGTTATGCTGGGGGTTGTAGTCCCTACTCACACGTGGTCCTGTCTGTGGTGTAATGCTGGGGGTTGTAGTCCCTACTCACATGTGGTGCTTTCTGTGGTGTTATGCTGGGGGTTGTAGTGCCCCACTCACACATGTGGTGCAGTCTGTGGTGTTATGCTGGGGGTTGTAGTCCCTACTCACACGTGGTCCTGTCTGTGGTGTTATGCTGGGGGTTGTAGTCCCTACTCACACGTGGTCCTGTCTGTGGCGTTATGCTGGGGGTTGTAGTCCCTACTCACACGTGGTCCTGTCCGTGGAGTTATGCTGGAGTCTGTAGTCCCACTTACACATGCGGTCCTGTCCGTGGCGTTATGCTGGGGGTTGTAGTCCCCTAACACATGCGGTCCTGTCTGTGGTGTTATGCTGGGGGTTGTAGTCCCCTAACACATGTGGTCCTGTCTGTGGTGTTATGCTGGGGGTTGTAGTCCCCTAACACATGCAGTCCTGTCTGTGGTGTTATGCTGGGGGTTGTAGTCCCCTAACACATGCAGTCCTGTCTGTGGTGTTATGCTGGGGGTTGTAGTCCCCTAACACATGCAGTCCTGTCTGTGGTGTTATGCTGGGGGTTGTAGTCCCCTACAACGTCCTCACACATGCAGTCCTCTGCTGGGGGTTGTAGTCCCCTACAACGTCCTCACACATGCAGTCCTCTGCTGGGGGTTGTTGTCCCCTACAACGTCCTCACACATGCAGTCCTCTGCTGGGGTTGTAGTCCCCTACAACGTCCTCACACATGCAGTTTTGTCTGTGGTGTTATGCTGGGGTGGTAGTCATGTCTGTGGTGTTATGCTGGGGGTTGTAGTGCCCACTCACACATGTGGTGCTGACTGTGGTGTCATGCTGGGGGCTGTAGTCCTCACACATGTGGTCCTGTCTGTGGCGTTATGCTGGGGGTTGTGGTCCCCACTCACACGTGGTCCTGTCTGAGGTGTTATGCTAGAGTCTGTAGTCCCCATCACACATGTGGTCCTGTCTGTGGTGTTATGCTGGGGGTTATTGCCCTCCTCACAAATGTGTTCATGTCTGTGGTGTTATGCTGGGGGTTGTAGTCCCCATCACACATGCGGTCCTGTGTGTGGCGTTATGCTGGGGGTTGTAGACCCCCAACACATGTGGTCCTGTCTGTGGTGTTATGCTGGGGGTTATCGCCCTCCTCACACGTGTTCATGTCTGTGTTATGCTGTGGGCTGTAGTCCTCACACATGTGGTCCTGCCTGTGTTGTTATGCTGGGGGTTGTAGGCCGTCTCACACATGTGGTCCTGTCTGTGGTGTTATGCTGAGGGTTGTAATCCCCACTCACACATGGTCTTGCCTATTGTGTTATGCTGGGGGTTGTAGTGCCCTCTCACACACGTGGTCCTGTCTGTGGTGTTATGCTGGGCGTTGTAGTCCCCACTCACACATGTGGTGCTGTCTGTGGTGTTATGCTGGGGGTTGTAGTCCCCACTCACACGTGATCCTGCCTGTGGTGTTATGCTGGGGGTTGTAGTCCCCACTCACACGTGGTCCTGTCTGTGGTGTTATGCTGGGGGCTGTAGTCCTCACACATGTGGTGCAGTCTGTGGTGTTATGCTGGAGGTTGTAGTCCCCACTCACACGTGGTCCTGTCTGTGGTGTTATGCTGGGGATTGTAGTCCTCCTCACACATGCGATTCTGCATGTGGTGTTATGCTGGGGGTTGTAGTCTCTCTAACACACGTGGTCCTGTCTGTGGTGTTATGCTGGGGGTTGTAGTCCTCCTCACACGTGATCATATCTGTGGTGTTATGCTGGGGGTTGTAGTCCCCCACTCACACATGCGGTACTGTCTGTGGTGTCATGCTTGGGGTTATAGTCCCCTAACACATGCGGTCCTGTCTGTGGTGTTATGCTGGGGGCTGTAGTCCCTCTCACACATGTGGTCCTGTCTGTGGTGTTATAGTCTCCTAACACGTGGCCCTGTCTGTGGTGTTATGCTGGGCGTTGTAGTCCCCTAATACATGTGGTCCTGTTTGTGGTGTTATGCTGGGGGTTGTAGTCCTCACACATGTGGTGCTATGCTGGGGGTTGTAGTCCCCCACTCACACATGCGGTAGTGTCTGTGGTGTCATGCTTGGGGTTATAGTCCCCTAACACGTGGTCCTGTCTATGGCGTTATGCTGGGGATTGTAGTCCCCCAACACATGCAATCCTCTGCTGGGGATTGTAGTCCCCTACAACGTCCTCACACGTGGTCCTGTCAGTGGTGTTATGCTGGGGGTTGTAGTCCTCACACATGTGGTGCTATGCTGGGGGTTGTAGTGCCCCACTCACACATGCGGTACTGTCTGTGGTGTCATGCTTGGGGTTATAGTCCCCTAACACGTGGTCCTGTCTATGGCGTTATGCTGGGGATTGTAGTCCCCCAACACATGCAATCCTCTGCTGGGGATTGTAGTCCCCTACAACGTCCTCACACATGAGGTCCTGTCTGTGACGTTATGCTGGGGGTTGTAGTCCCTCTCACACATGTGGTCCTGTCTGTGGTGTTATGCTGGGGGTTGTAGCCTTCCCTCACACATGAGGTCCTGTCTGTGGTGTTATGCTGGGGGTTGTAGTCCCCCTCACACATGAGGTCCTGTCTGTGACGTTATGCTGGGGGTTGTAGTCCCCCTCACACATGAGGTCCTGTCTGTGACGTTATGCTGGGGGTTGTAGTCCCCCTCACACATGAGGTCCTGTCTGTGACGTTATGCTGGGGGTTGTAGTCCCCCTCACACATGCGGTCCTGTCTGTGGTGTTATGCTGGGGGTTTGTAGTCCCCCTCACACATGAGGTCCTGTCTGTGACGTTATGCTGGGGGTTGTAGTCCCCCTCACACATGCGGTCCTGTCTGTGGTGTTATGCTGGGGGTTGTAGTCCCTCTCACACATGTGGTCCTGTCTGTGGTGTTATGCTGGGGTTGTAGTCCCTACTCACATGTGTGCTGTCTGTGGTGTTATGCTGGGGTTGTAGTCCTGTCTGTGGTGTTATGCTGGGGGTTGTAGTGCCCACTCACATGTGGTGCAGTCTGTGGTGTTATGCTGGGGGTTGTAGTCCCTACTCACACGTGGTCCTGTCTGTGGTGTAATGCTGGGGGTTGTAGTCCCTACTCACATGTGGTGCTTTCTGTGGTGTTATGCTGGGGTTGTAGTGCCCCACTCACACATGTGGTGCAGTCTGTGGTGTTATGCTGGGGGTTGTAGTCCCTACTCACACGTGGTCCTGTCTGTGGTGTTATGCTGGGGGTTGTAGTCCCTACTCACACGTGGTCCTGTCTGTGGCGTTATGCTGGGGGTTGTAGTCCCTACTCACACGTGGTCCGTCTGTGGAGTTATGCTGGAGTCTGTAGTCCCACTTACACATGCGGTCCTGTCCGTGGCGTTATGCTGGGGGTTGTAGTCCCCTAACACATGCGGTCCTGTCTGTGGCGTTATGCTGGGGGTTGTAGTCCCCTAACACATGTGGTCCTGTCTGTGGTGTTATGCTGGGGGTTGTAGTCCCCTAACACATGCAGTCCTGTCTGTGGTGTTATGCTGGGGTTGTAGTCCCCTAACACATGCAGTCCTGTCTGTGGTGTTATGCTGGGGGTTGTAGTCCCCACTAACACGTGTTCCTGCCTGTGGTGTTATGCTGCGGGTTGTAGTCCCCTACAACGTCCTCACACATGCAGTCCTCTGCTGGGGTTGTAGTCCCCTACAACGTCCTCACACATGCAGTCCTCTGCTGGGGGTTGTTGTCCCCTACAACGTCCTCACACATGCAGTCCTCTGCTGGGGTTGTAGTCCCCTACAACGTCCTCACACATGCAGTTTTGTCTGTGGTGTTATGCTGGGGTGGTAGTCATGTCTGTGGTGTTATGCTGGGGGTTGTAGTGCCCACTCACACATGTGGTGCTGACTGTGGTGTTATGCTGGGGGTTGTAGTCCTCACACATGTGGTCCTGTCTGTGGCGTTATGCTGGGGTTGTGGTCCCCACTCACACGTGGTCCCTGTCTGAGGTGTTATGCTAGAGTCTGTAGTCCCCATCACACATGTGGTCCTGTCTGTGGCGTTATGCTGGGGTTGTGGTCCCCACTCACACGTGGTCCTGTCTGAGGTGTTATGCTAGAGTCTGTAGTCCCACTTACACATATGATCCTGCCTGTGGTGTTATGCTGGGGGTTGTAGTCCCCATCACACATGTGGTCCTGTCTGTGGTGTTATGCTGGGGGTTATTGCCCTCCTCACAAATGTGTTCATGTCTGTGGTGTTATGCTGGGGTTGTAGTCCCCATCACACATGCGGTCCTGTGTGTGGCGTTATGCTGGGGGTTGTAGACCCCCAACACATGTGGTCCTGTCTGTGGTGTTATGCTGGGGTTATCGCCCTCCTCACACGTGTTCATGTCTGTGTTATGCTGTGGGCTGTAGTCCTCACACATGTGGTCCTGCCTGTGTTGTTATGCTGGGGGTTGTAGTCCTCACACATGTGGTCCTGCCTGTGTTGTTATGCTGGGGGTTGTAGGCCGTCTCACACATGCGGGCCTGTCTGTGGTGTTATGCTGAGGGTTGTAATCCCCACTCACACATGGTCTTGCCTATTGTGTTATGCTGGGGGTTGTAGTGCCCTCTCACACACGTGGTCCTGTCTGTGTGTTATGCTGGGGGTTGTAGTCCCCACTCACACGTGGTCCTGTCTGTGGTGTTATGCTGGGGGCTGTAGTCCTCCTCACACAAGCGATTCTGCATGTGGTGTTATGCTGGGGTTGTAGTCTCTCTAACACACGTGGTCCTGTCTGTGGTGTTATGCTGGGGGTTGTAGTCCTCCTCACACGTGATCATATCTGTGGTGTTATGCTGGGGGTTGTAGTCCCCCACTCACACATGCGGTACTGTCTGTGGTGTCATGCTTGGGGTTATAGTCCCCTAACACATGCGGTCCTGTCTGTGGTGTTATGCTGGGGGCTGTAGTCCCTCTCACACATGTGGTCCTGTCTGTGGTGTTATAGTCTCCTAACACGTGGCCCTGTCTGTGGTGTTATGCTGGGCGTTGTAGTCCCCTAATACATGTGGTCCTGTTTGTGGTGTTATGCTGGGGGTTGTAGTCCTCACACATGTGGTGCTATGCTGGGGGTTGTAGTCCCCCACTCACACATGCGGTACTGTCTGTGGTGTCATGCTTGGGGTTATAGTCCCCTAACACGTGGTCCTGTCTATGGCGTTATGCTGGGGATTGTAGTCCCCCAACACATGCAATCCTCTGCTGGGGATTGTAGTCCCCTACAACGTCCTCACACGTGGTCCTGTCAGTGGTGTTATGCTGGGGGTTGTAGTCCTCACACATGTGGTGCTATGCTGGGGGTTGTAGTGCCCCACTCACACATGCGGTACTGTCTGTGGTGTCATGCTTGGGGTTATAGTCCCCTAACACGTGGTCCTGTCTATGGCGTTATGCTGGGGATTGTAGTCCCCCAACACATGCAATCCTCTGCTGGGGATTGTAGTCCCCTACAACGTCCTCACACATGAGGTCCTGTCTGTGACGTTATGCTGGGGGTTGTAGTCCCTCTCACACATGTGGTCCTGTCTGTGGTGTTATGCTGGGGGTTGTAGCCTTCCCTCACACATGAGGTCCTGTCTGTGGTGTTATGCTGGGGGTTGTAGTCCCCCTCACACATGAGGTCCTGTCTGTGACGTTATGCTGGGGGTTGTAGTCCCCCTCACACATGAGGTCCTGTCTGTGACGTTATGCTGGGGGTTGTAGTCCCCCTCACACATGAGGTCCTGTCTGTGACGTTATGCTGGGGGTTGTAGTCCCCCTCACACATGCGGTCCTGTCTGTGGTGTTATGCTGGGGGTTGTAGTCCCCCTCACACATGAGGTCCTGTCTGTGACGTTATGCTGGGGGTTGTAGTCCCCCTCACACATGCGGTCCTGTCTGTGGTGTTATGCTGGGGGTTGTAGTCCCTCTCACACATGTGGTCCTGTCTGTGGTGTTATGCTGGGGGTTGTAGTCCCTACTCACATGTGGTGCTGTCTGTGGTGTTATGCTGGGGGTTGTAGTCCTGTCTGTGGTGTTATGCTGGGGGTTGTAGTGCCCACTCACATGTGGTGCAGTCTGTGGTGTTATGCTGGGGGTTGTAGTCCCTACTCACACGTGGTCCTGTCTGTGGTGTAATGCTGGGGGTTGTAGTCCCTACTCACATGTGGTGCTTTCTGTGGTGTTATGCTGGGGGTTGTAGTGCCCCACTCACACATGTGGTGCAGTCTGTGGTGTTATGCTGGGGTTGTAGTCCCTACTCACACGTGGTCCTGTCTGTGGTGTTATGCTGGGGGTTGTAGTCCCTACTCACACGTGGTCCTGTCTGTGGCGTTATGCTGGGGGTTGTAGTCCCTACTCACACGTGGTCCTGTCTGTGGAGTTATGCTGGAGTCTGTAGTCCCACTTACACATGCGGTCCTGTCCGTGGCGTTATGCTGGGGGTTGTAGTCCCCTAACACATGCGGTCCTGTCTGTGGCGTTATGCTGGGGGTTGTAGTCCCCTAACACATGTGGTCCTGTCTGTGGTGTTATGCTGGGGGTTGTAGTCCCCTAACACATGCAGTCCTGTCTGTGGTGTTATGCTGGGGGTTGTAGTCCCCTAACACATGCAGTCCTGTCTGTGGTGTTATGCTGGGGGTTGTAGTCCCCTAACACATGCAGTCCTGTCTGTGGTGTTATGCTGGGGGTTGTAGTCCCCACTAACACGTGTTCCTGCCTGTGGTGTTATGCTGCGGGTTGTAGTCCCCTACAACGTCCTCACACATGCAGTCCTCTGCTGGGGGTTGTAGTCCCCTACAACGTCCTCACACATGCAGTCCTCTGCTGGGGGTTGTTGTCCCCTACAACGTCCTCACACATGCAGTCCTCTGCTGGGGGTTGTAGTCCCCTACAACGTCCTCACACATGCAGTTTTGTCTGTGGTGTTATGCTGGGGTGGTAGTCATGTCTGTGGTGTTATGCTGGGGGTTGTAGTGCCCACTCACACATGTGGTGCTGACTGTGGTGTTATGCTGGGGGTTGTAGTCCTCACACATGTGGTCCTGTCTGTGGCGTTATGCTGGGGGTTATTGCCCTCCTCACAAATGTGTTCATGTCTGTGGTGTTATGCTGGGGGTTGTAGTCCCCATCACACATGCGGTCCTGTGTGTGGCGTTATGCTGGGGGTTGTAGACCCCCAACACATGTGGTCCTGTGTGTGGCGTTATGCTGGGGGTTGTAGACCCCCAACACATGTGGTCCTGTCTGTGGTGTTATGCTGGGGGTTATCGCCCTCCTCACACGTGTTCATGTCTGTGTTATGCTGTGGGCTGTAGTCCTCACACATGTGGTCCTGCCTGTGTTGTTATGCTGGGGGTTGTAGTCCTCACACATGTGGTCCTGCCTGTGTTGTTATGCTGGGGGTTGTAGGCCGTCTCACACATGCGGGCCTGTCTGTGGTGTTATGCTGAGGGTTGTAATCCCCACTCACACATGGTCTTGCCTATTGTGTTATGCTGGGGGTTGTAGTGCCCTCTCACACACGTGGTCCTGTCTGTGGTGTTATGCTGGGGGTTGTAGTCCCCACTCACACGTGGTCCTGTCTGTGGTGTTATGCTGGGGGCTGTAGTCCTCCTCACACAAGCGATTCTGCATGTGGTGTTATGCTGGGGGTTGTAGTCTCTCTAACACACGTGGTCCTGTCTGTGGTGTTATGCTGGGGGTTGTAGTCCTCCTCACACGTGATCATATCTGTGGTGTTATGCTGGGCGTTGTAGTCCCCACTCACACATGTGGTGCTGTCTGTGGTGTTATGCTGGGGGTTGTAGTCCCCACTCACACGTGATCCTGCCTGTGGTGTTATGCTGGGGGTTGTAGTCCCCACTCACACGTGGTCCTGTCTGTGGTGTTATGCTGGGGGCTGTAGTCCTCACACATGTGGTGCAGTCTGTGGTGTTATGCTGGAGGTTGTAGTCCCCACTCACACGTGGTCCTGTCTGTGGTGTTATGCTGGGGATTGTAGTCCTCCTCACACATGCGATTCTGCATGTGGTGTTATGCTGGGGGTTGTAGTCCTCCTCACACGTGATCATATCTGTGGTGTTATGCTGGGGGTTGTAGTCCCCCACTCACACATGCGGTACTGTCTGTGGTGTCATGCTTGGGGTTATAGTCCCCTAACACATGCGGTCCTGTCTGTGGTGTTATGCTGGGGGCTGTAGTCCCTCTCACACATGTGGTCCTGTCTGTGGTGTTATAGTCTCCTAACACGTGGCCCTGTCTGTGGTGTTATGCTGGGCGTTGTAGTCCTCACACATGTGGTGCTATGCTGGGGGTTGTAGTCCCCCACTCACACATGCGGTACTGTCTGTGGTGTCATGCTTGGGGTTATAGTCCCCTAACACGTGGTCCTGTCTATGGCGTTATGCTGGGGATTGTAGTCCCCCAACACATGCAATCCTCTGCTGGGGATTGTAGTCCCCTACAACGTCCTCACACATGAGGTCCTGTCTGTGACGTTATGCTGGGGGTTGTAGTCCCCCTCACACATGGGGTCCTGTCTGTGGTGTTATGCTGGGGTTGTAGTCCCTCTCACACACGTGATCATATCTGTGGTGTTATGCTGGGGGTTGTAGCCTTCCCTCACACATGAGGTCCTGTCTGTGGTGTTATGCTGGGGGTTGTAGTCCCCCTCACACATGTGGTCCTCTTATGGAGGTTGTAGTCTCCTCACACATGTGGTCCTCTTATGGAGGTTGTAGTCCTCCTCTTATGGAGGTTGTAGTCCTCCTCTTATGGAGGTTGTAGTCCTCCTCTTATGGAGGTTGTAGTCCTCCTCTTATGGAGGTTGTAGTCCTCCTCTTATGGAGGTTGTAGTCCTCCTCTTATGGAGGTTGTAGTCCTCCTCTTATGGAGGTTGTAGTCCTCCTCTTATGGAGGTTGTAGTCCTCCTCTTATGGAGGTTGTAGTCCTCCTCTTATGGAGGTTGTAGTCCCCTCACACCTGTGGCCCTCTTATGGAGGTTGTAGTCCCCTCACACCTGTGGCCCTCTTATGGAGGTTGTAGTCCCCTCACACCTGTGGCCCTCTTATGGAGGTTGTAGTCCCCTCACACATGTGGTCCCCTTATGGAGGTTGTAGTCCCCTCACACATGTGGTCCCCTTATGGAGGTTGTAGTCCCCTCACACATGTGGTCCCCTTATGGAGGTTGTAGTCCCCTCACACCTGTGGTCCTCTTATGGAGGTTGTAGTCCCCTCACACCTGTGGTCCTCTTATGGAGGTTGTAGTCCCCTCACACATGTGGTCCCCTTATGGAGGTTGTAGTCCCCTCACACCTGTGGTCCTCTTATGGAGGTTGTAGTCCCCTCACACATGTGGTCCTCTTATGGAGGTTGTAGTCCCCTCACACCTGTGGTCCTCTTATGGGGGTTGTAGTCCCCTCACACCTGTGGTCCTCTTATGGAGGTTGTAGTCCCCTCACACCTGTGGTCCTCTTATGGGGGTTGTAGTCCTCCGGGCCCTCCCACACACTCTGGGCCCCGGCGCCGCCCCCGGAGAGCCGCACACGTGTGAGGAGCCGGTGTCCGCCATGTTGGGCCCTCAGTCCTCTCCCTTTCCGGGCTCTGTGTGCTCCGCTGTGGCGGTCAGGGCCCCGGGGCCTAGTACCTGTGCTGTCCGCTGTGTGTCCCGGGCTGTGCTGTCTGCTCCCTCTTCTCGCGGTGTGTCCGGTACCTGCGTCCTCCTCCTCCTCGCTGAATCCGCCGCCGATCTGTCTCCGCCTCCTTCACCGATCACCCGCGATCACTATGGCGAGTACGCAGGCCACGCCCCTGATCCCGCCTCCATCCGCACCGGATTGGCTGGTGACTAACGTCCGTCAACGACTTCTCTATCACGTGATTGGTCGCGGAGAAGGACGTGCCTGGGGAGGGCCGCGCGTCATACGCGCCGTGCGGACGTGATGACGGGGCACGGCTCCTTACGCGCTGACGTCATGACTTTTTACTACTAGGACGCCGTAAAGAAGTAAAGAGGGCGGGAAAAAGCTTCCTGTCCTGTGGGCGTGGTCGGGTGGCATGGGCATCACCAATCCGGAGCGTGATAGGCGTGGCTATGTGTCGACGTGTTGTTTACAGCTGCACGGGATCACGTGCTACGCTGCTGGTCACGTGGTGGTGGTCGTACGCTGGCGGCCGGTGCCATATTGTGCGCGGAGTCAGGAGGCGGCGCCTGAGGGGCGGGGACCCTGCTGAGGGGCCACAGGGGGCCAGAGGGGAGTCCTCTGTAGGAAAGACCAGAAACCGACACAGAGAGAGATAGTGAATGCCCATGGAGATGGTGGGTGGACGTCATGGAGATGAGGGGTGCCATCAGACCAGGACTGGCAATAGGGAGAGGCGGGACTTTTCCCTATGGGCCGGTAGTTGTGGAGTGGGCGGGGCCACAGCACCTGCTCCTCCAGACGCAGGCCAGCTTTTAAAGGGATCCTGTCACCTCCAGAACGCCTCCTAAGCTATCAAAACATGTCCCTGCAGCATATTATCACTAATCTCACACTCCTTTTGTCTCCTAAAAGCATCCTGTGAAAGTGGAGAAAAACGTTTTAATACTCATTAATGATTATAATTAGCAAGGGCTATATTCTTTAGTCACCAGGGGGTGTTGTTTTGCAGCTCCAGGATCCACCCTCTCTCTGTCTGTGCTGCTGTGGAACTGAAGGCAGGACTAATGATTTGCATTATGTGAGTGATAGAGAGGGGGGAGGGCAATGCCTGCACATCACATCAGAACACACAGAGAGAGGGTGGATCCTGGAGCTGCAAAACAGCCCGCCCTGGTGACTAAAGAATATAGCCCCTGCTAATTATAATCACTAATGATTAAGTATTAAAACGTTTTTATGTACTTTCACAGGATGCTTTTAGGAGACAAAAGGAGTGTGAGATTAGTGATAGGATGCTGCAGGGATGTGTTTTGCTAGCTTAGGAGGCGTTTTGGAGGTGACAGGATCCCTTTAATCACTTTGCGGCCACCACCACCCACCGGGCATAGTAGGCAGAGGAGGAGAGCAGCAGGGACCGGCAGAGCATGACTGCTCTGACAGCTGTGAGGGCCCGAGGAGTTTGACAGGAGAGGTGAGAGGGTGGGCCCCAATTTCCTCCAGGCCTTGCCCCCCCACCACTTCTGTGGGCCATATCTCCTGTAAATCTCTCTGGGCCCCGCCCACTCATTTCTACTGCAGGCGCTGGAAGTTGTTCCACAGTGCAGGATCCAGCAAGATGAGCTGCTGCTGGTGGTGAGGTGTGTGTGTGTGTATGTCTGGCTGACTATGTGTCTGTGTGTGGCTATGACTGTGGCTGACTATGTGTTTGTGTGGCTGACTGTGTCTGTGTGTGGCTGGCTGTGTGTGTACATAGCTGTATGTGTGTGGCTGACTTTGGCTGTGTGTGTGTGGCTGGCTGTGTGTGTGTGGCTGGCTGTGTGGCTCGCTGTGTGGCTGGCTTTGGCTGGTTGTGTGACTGGCTTTGGCTGTGTGTGGCTGTCTATGTGGCTGGCTGCGCCTGTGTGGCTGGCTGTCGCTGGTGGCTGTCTATGTGACTGGCTGTTTGTGTCTGGCTGTGGCGCTATGTCTGGCTGGCTGTGGCGGTGTGTGTGGCTGTCTGAGGCTGTATGTGTGGCTGTCTGGCTGTGTGTGTGGCTGACCACTGGGACCCCAAAATCCTGAGAAACGTGACTTTGAAGAGCACCATGTAAATGGAGCTGTGGTTGATTATTTCCTCTGTTGCACCATTCACATGTGGCTCTTCAGATAACTCCTTTAAAAGAGTGGGGGCCACGACAATGTAAAAGCAAATGTCACGGATCGGGGCTGTTGGGTGATATAGTATGTGGGCTGGTGGGGTTTGTTTTCCAGGGCTGCTTTTTGGTCCCAGTCCGGCCTTGGGTGCCAGGAAGACAGTGGACATGTTGAATGCCCATGGCGACTGTGGACGTCATGGAGATGGTGAGTGCCATGAAGACGGTCGACGTCATGGAGACCGGGACATCATGGAGACGGTGTACGTCATGGAGACAGGGGCATAATAGAGACAGTGGACATCATGGAGATGGGGGGTGCCATGGAGACGGCGGAGATGGTGAATGCCCAAGTAGACTGTGAATGTCATGGAGATGGTGAATGCCCATGGAGACCAGGGGCGTCGTGGAAATGGTGAGTGCCATGAAGACGGTGGACGTCATGGAGAAGGGGGGGTGCCATGGAGACCGGGGCATCATGGAGATGATGGACGTCATGGAGATGGGGGTGCCATGGAGACTGTGAGTGCCATGGAGACGGGGGCATCATGGAGATGGTGGACGTCATGGAGACGGGGCATCATGGAGATGGTGGACGTCATGGAGACGGGGCATCATGGAGATGGTGGACGTCATGGAGACGGGGCATCATGGAGATGGTGGACGTCATGGAGACGGGGCATCATGGAGATGGTGGACGTCATGGAGAAGGGGGCATCATGGAGATGGTGGACGTCATGGAGAAGGGGGCATCATGGAGATGGTGGACGTCATGGAGACGGGGCATCATGGAGATGGTGGACGTCATGGAGACGGGGCATCATGGAGACGGTGGACGTCATAGAGGCGGGGGCATCATGGAGATGGTGGACGTAATGGAGGCGGGGGAATCATGGAGACGGTGGACATCAGGGATGCGGGGTGGTGCCATGGAGACAGCGTAGATGGTAAATGCCCATGGAGACAGTGAATGTTATGGAGATAGTGACTGCCCTTGGAGACCAGGGGTGTCATGGAGATGGTGAGTGCCATGGAGACGGTGGGCGTCATGGAGACGGGGGCATCATGGAGATGGTAGATGTCATGGAGACGGCATCATGGAGACGGTGGACGTCATGGAGACAGAGAATCATGGAGATGGTGGTCGTCATAGAGACGGGAGCATCATGGGGGGGGGGTGCCATGGAAATGGTGAATGCCCATGGAGATGGCTGAGATGGCGAATGCCCATGGAGACGGTGGACGTCATGGAGACGGGGTTGTGCCATGGTGAAAGGTGAATGCCCATGGAGATGGTGGATGTCATGGATACGGGGTGGGGTGTGCCATGGTGTACTTCATGGATATGGTGAATGCCCATGGATATAGTGGGAAAGTGTCCCTTCTCTGTCGCCCTAGTCCTTTTCTCATCATATTTCTACTTTTCAATATTTAAATGTTTTTGGACATTTTTTTAAAACCTTAATACGATGTATTTGCAGCAAATAATGAAGCAGCATCACGGTGACGTCACATCGGACGTGTGCAGATTTTCTGTTTCTTTTCTCTTATTCCATCACCTTTTTTTTTTCACACCAAAATCCTCAAAGCTGCCGCCTGTTTAGTTACAATTCTCACAAAAATTGCCGTAATCCTGTTGGAGGCCACAAAATCCTTCCCATGAGAAGATCAGAGGAGATTTGTGATCCATTTTTGGGAAAAGTTGCTGCTGATGAATCGGGTGGAAAAATCGAACTGCACAAGTTATAAAAACAGGTGAAGAAGTAGAGGACGGACTTCAGAGGAGGCAAAAATGGGGAGAAGAGAACGTAAAGAAATACAGCACTGAGTGCGGTGGATCTGGGGAGTCAGTGATTTGGCTTACTGACTCCACAGATCATGCAGCCTGGCTGGGTTGTTTTAGTCCTCTCTTGGCGTCATCCGTCTGGATGGTGTCAGTCAGGGATGGGCAGGCAGCCTGTGTTTGTATCATAAATCTAATGCAAAAATATATAAAGCAAAATACCCTAAAATGAATGAAAAAATAAATTGTAAAGTGCATAAAATAGGGTACTTAGTGACATTATTTGATCAAAAAATGCGCGAGCCGTGCCACCTCATCAAGGCGACCCCATCAGGACGGCCCCCTACCTAGCAGTGTTAAAAGCTTACCGTGTGACGGGTACACTGCAAGTAATGACTAAGCCTGGGTCCCAACAGAGAACACCAGCAGTAGGAAGCTGTTCACATTAATGTCCAGCTTGTGAGGTAGGCCACACCTAAGTTTGCAATGACTGTAAAATAACAGAAGGAAAACAAAATGGATTCAAATGCAAAGGAGAGTGTTACCGGGAACTGGCGACGTCACGGGTCAGATGTCAGTACTAGACCACAATATGTGGAGACCAAGTGGCGTTGCTCAATCCCAAAGAGTAGAAATAGCACCCGTAGTCCTCTCAGTACCCCCACCCCTCCCTGCACTGTGTAACCCTGGATTCCGCTGCAATGGAATAAAGCACCTGCACTAATAAAAAGTCTTGTGGCGAGTGACATCCATTTCTATGTAAAAATTTGTATCTACTCTTTGGGATTGAGCAACGCCACTTGGTCTCCACATATTGTGGTCTAGTACTGACATCTTGATGTGGTGGGACGGCTTGATGTGGTGGGACGGCTTGCACATTTTTTCGATCAAATAATGTCACGAAGTACCCTATTTTACTTTTATGCACTTTGCAATTTATTTTTTCATTTATTTTAGGGTATTTTGCTCATAGATTTTTTCGTTGGTTTTGCTGTTTTGAGGCCAGTGTGAACATTCACCTACTGCATTGTTCCATTTTCTGTTCCAGTTCACATTTTGTTATCCTTGTGTTATTGTGTAAGGGTAATAATGGGGCCGTCCTGAGTCAGAAGATCCAGGTCGCTGAGCCATTCTTGGGTCCAGCGCTGGTCTCCATCCGCTGTTGCTCCTGGTTCGGTTGTCTGCACTGCTGACGTCAGCGCCTCTTTTTCAGTAGTTTCATATTTAGATGGAAACCCCAATGTAAGTGCTCAGCCTAGAGCACAGGATACATGCGGTCCAAGATGTTATGTAAAATGTTCCCAATAAAGACTTCAACTCAATCCACAAAAAAAGACCAAGTCATCACTCAGGTCCGTCATCTGTTAAAAGAAATCCAGGGGCATCCAGGTTACTGGTAGCACAAAGGCTCTGGAAAAATTCTATGGCTCCTCGCCCCCAGGAAAAGAGAAATACAGCAACATCTGTGCTCCCAAACAGGGCTGTGGAGTCGGTAAGTCAAACCACTGACTCCTGAATTTCCCTGACTCCAACTTCTTCATACACGGCTCATGTTTAAGTGATAAATGTATTGTAGTATAATGGTAACAGGCGTTAATCATTATTATGATACAATAATCAAGATATTTAGATAGAACATAAAAATAATAATATTCAGCACATTCTGCATTGTACTACTGTACTTATTGCATGTTTTAGTTAGCAGTCCAAGTTGGTCCATTTTGTACCAACTCCACCAAAATGAGCACCGACTCCATGACTCCGACTTCACAGCCCTGCTCCCAAATCCATATGCCTCCCTCACTTCTAAGCCCCACAGAGTGCCTAAACCACATTTAGTGTCTACATGTTTGACATTACTGTGTTGAGGAAGCCTGCTTAATTTATAGAGTCTGTTTCTCCAGTAGAACAAGCTGAGCACAATCTACAAGCACCATATTGTACAGGCACTACAATGTGCAGGCAATACAATGTACAGACACGGCAATGTATTGGACACTACATTGTACAGGCGCTACAATGTACAGTCAATTCAGTGTACTGTGCACATCAATGTACGGGCACTACAATATATGAGCAATACAATGTGCGGCCACAACAATGTACAGGCCCTTCAATTTATGGGCAATACAATGTATGGGCACTACTGAAGTCAGCAAACTATTCTAGGAAAATCTGTACTCCAAGCATCAAATATCCCTCCTGAATCTCACTGAATGGCTAAGCACCATCATCGCTTAATGGTATAAAATGTTTTAACACCTATGGTGTTAGTATGATAGCTACCCCCTAGAGGAACTCATTGAGAGATGTTGATATAAATGTAGAGAGGCAGGTCTGAATTACCTTGGTCTGATGTGATATCATTTTAAGTGATATAAGTGTACAGCAGAAATATACCAGAATGTAATCCATGAATATATTCCTTCATGCTGTCATGCCTCGATCTGACAATCCATCTCTTTCATCTGCAGGTACGTGGTGTAACCCTGTGTATTATACTCCATACTTTCTGAATTCATATTTCATATCTGTCTCTCTTTGCACTGATACGTGGCGGTAACCATGTATATTATACTCCGTACCTACTGAATTCATATTTGTCTCTCTCTGCACTGGTACTTGGCGGTAGCCCTTTGTATTATACTCCATACCTACTGAATTCATATTTCATATCTGTCTCTCTTTGCACTGGTACGTGGCACTAACCCTGTGTATTATACTCCATACCTACTGAATTCATATTTCATATCTGTCTGTACTTGTCCACACCTAGCCTTATCTCTCTATCCTGTTTTTTCCCATTCTTCTGCTTTGATTTAGTCCAAATGTTCATAGTAACTTAATTTTCCCTGCTGTGTGGTGTCCTCCTTCTCCCTCCTCCCCCTGCCCACACCTGGACTCAATTTTGGCCATTTGAATGATATAAATGTAGAGAGGCAGGCCTGAATGACCTTGGTCTGCATTGATATCATTTTAAGTGATATCTCTAAAGTGTACAGCAGAAATATACCAGAAATTGGCCAGAAAGTAAGAGTAATTACTGACTTCTAATTATACCTGCCTTTCTTTTCTCACCCTACTCTTAAGGGGGGTTTACACGTTGCGATATCGGCGTCCAATTTCAATGAAAAGTCACGTGGTTCGATCGTTGGAGCCGATATCGTTCCTGCGTTGTATGGTGTGAATGTCCAATACGATGCAGGAACGATGTCAATGCGATATCGTGGACTGAATGAGCGTGCTATTCAATGCTCCGATATTGAAGGGAGATTGGAACCGGATCGTGCTGTGTGACAGCCCAACTACGATGTGAAGTTCAACGTCACCCATTCACTCCCATGTTAAATGGTCGTTCCTGGGTTGGGGGGGCGTAGACATCGTACGGACGTTGGATCCAGAAATCGCAATGTCTAAACCTCCGATGCGATGTGGGAGAAACGTGCACTAAATGCGCGCTCCCGCGCCATTGAATTGCGATATCGGAACGATATTGCAACGTGTAACCCCACCTTAACACTATGCTCACATTTTCCCTCACAGCTTTTGCTCCATTTATCATCACTCTCCTTCACTACCCCCAAACCCCTGCACCCTTTAACCAGATAACTATCTCCCCCTCTCTCTTACCACCTCACCTCATCTACAGACCTACTCCTTAACCTCAGACCTCTACTACTGAAATGTAAAACAAGCTGGCCTCTGTCCTACTCTCACCTGCTTTCCCTTTCTTTACTACTCACTGCTGGGGACATATCTCCCAATCCTGCCCTCCCCCTCCCGACTTCATACGTCCCACCTATTCCCACTTCCACTAGAGCAAGATAAACTACCGCAATCCCTAACATGTAAAACCCGTGCCCCTGACCCCCACTCCCATGCTTCCTATCTCTGGAGCCTTTTGGAATGCTCGCTCCATTTGCAACAAGCTCCACATGGTCCATGACGTTTTTATTTCCCAGAATCTTTCCTTCTTGGGCCTCACTGAGACCTGGCTGACAGCCTCTGACTCAGCCTCCCCTGCAGCACTAAACTATGGCGACCTTCACTTTACCCACACTTTTCACCCTGGCAACAGACATGGCGGAGGAGTGGGCTTCCTCCTGCCACGTACCCACTTCTCAGCACGTGACTTGGGGTTGCACCCGCAAGGGTTAATCTATCTCGTCTCACTCAATCCAGCACTCAACCTCTGTCCTATGCTGAAAGGGAGCCTTAATCACTCCCCAACTCAGACTGCGCACCCCGCATCCCACCGCTGCCACCAATTTGTCACATACCCACTTCTCAGCACGTGACCTGTGTTGCGCCTGCAAGGGTTAATCTATTGCCTCTCAATCCAGCACTCGACCTCTGTCCTATGCTGAAAGGGAGCATCAATCATACCCCGACTCAGACTGCGCACCCTGCTTCACACACGCTGCCACCACCCATCGGATTTTAGGGGGCCGATTAGTTCCCCTAAACTAAGACTTATCAGACAATCAACAAAATCACACCTTCCTAGGGCTGTGAATTCTTTAGAGTATCCAAGGTTAAAACTTATTAAAGTTTAAAGCTTTAATATAAAAGGTACAGTGCTTACAATAAAATATATAAAAATGGAAATAAAAAGTGACATACACATATGCAAACAATGAAATAAAAAGGAGAAACTTACAGAAACCTAAAGTTGACTTCAGTTGCCCGATGGGGAGAGCGGAAATATATTGAAAGAGGTTCACAGCAGCTCGGTTGACCCATCTCTGTGACACCTTGCCTTGGCTGAGGGCATCCAGTTATAGAGTCAGACTAAGGGTCAGATTTCTAGACTGGCCTTCCATTTTAATAATCTAATTCTGGGTCTATGATTGGACACTCACTCATTTAGCCATGCATACATTATGTTTTAAATGTTCTTTGTCTTCTGACTAGGTCTCCTGATTTCCCTTCCCATTTGTAGGTCTGTTTGAAGTTCACTATTGGAGATGGCTTCTCTCTCTTATCAATTCTCTTCCTCTTTGAGGCTCCCAATATGTGTGAAGTTATTGCCCTGCTGGCAGGATGCCCCCTGGGGAGACTCCCTACGGCCAGCTCCCTCCTACTCCTGGGCACCCCGCCCCCACCAACGTGACACCTCCTCTCTGCAAACTGCTCCTTCAACCCAATCCAACCCCCACCCTCCCTTATCCACCCTTCTTTCAAAGTTCACTCCTTCCGTATCTGCTTTCCCTCCAATCTCCAAATGGCTGTTATATACCGACCTCCGGGCTCTGCCACCACCTTTATTGACCAATTCTCCATCTGGCTTCTTCACTTTCTCTCTGCTGACATTCTGACAATCATCAAAGGTGACTTTAATATCGCTACTGACACCCACAAGTTAGCAGCCTCCAAACTCCTTTCACTTACCTTATCTTTTGGACTTACTCAGTGGTCTTCCACAGCAACCCACACTGACAGAGATACATTAGACCTCATCTTCACCCACTTCTGTTCCCTATCTAATCTCACAACCTCCCCCTTCCCCCTATCTGACCACCATCTACTCACCTTCTCCTCCTTGTCCTCCTCACTGGCCCCCAATGTCCAACCACTAGCACATCCTCGCACATTTAGACATTCACCGACTCTCAGACTCTATTCTACCTCTGCCATTCATATCTTCACTCCTCGATACGGACAGTGCCACTGCTTTCTAGAATGCCACTTTCGCATCAGTCGCCCCTCTCGTTCTTCACAAAGTGCAATGAATCAATAGGCAACCCTGGCACAACAATCTCACCAAAAAACTTCGACAAGTGTCCAGGGCTGCGTAGCGGCGTTGGAAGAAAACACACCTGCCAGATGACGTCACTTCTTTCAAACAAGCTACACTCGCCTTCAAATCAGCCCTCACCTCTGCTAAACAGACCTACTTCATAAACCTTGTATCTTCCTTATTCTACAACCCCAAACAACTGTTCAGTACTTTTAACTCTCTCCTCCGCCAACCACTGCCCCTTCCGACCTCCCTCATCTCTGCTCATCACTTCGCCACATACTTCAAAAATAAGATCGACCAAGCAAGGCAAAGCTTTACTGTTCCACCACCCCAACCACTCCATATACCTGACCTCTGCCCTTCCTTCATAATCTCCCTCTCCAACATCACTGAAGGAGAACTTACTCGTCTCCTATCCAAATCACACCTCACCACCTGTGCACTTGACCCCATCCCTTCCCACCTCCTCCCCATCCTCACTAACATGCTCATCCCAGCCCTAACCCACCTCTTCGATTTATTGCTAACTTCTGGTACCTTTCCCTCTGCTTTCAAACATGCCACTATCACGCCCATCCTCAAAAAGCCAAACCTTGACCCGACTGCTATGCACAGCTATCACCCCATATTGTAGCTCTTGTTTGCTTCCAAACTCCTTGAACAACATGTCCATGCTCAACTTTCCTCCCACCTCTCATCTAAGTCTCCCTTTGACAACATACAATCCTGCTTCCGGTCCAACCACTCCATTAAAACTGCCCTAACTAAAATTAATAACGACTTACAGCCAAAGCTAACAGACAATTCGCAATCCTCCTCCTTCTCGACCTCTCCTCTGCCTTTGGGAAAGGAAGGTGTGCCACAGTCCGCGCTGCCAGAATTTTCCGCTTGTAAATAATGCAATTAGGCGATGTCCAAATCAAACCTTTCTTTTATTTCTCCAACGCGTTTCAACGCCCTCCTGGCGTCTTCATCAGGGTTATCCCTGATGAAGACGCCAGGAGGGCGTTGAAACGCGTTGGAGAAATTAAAGAAAGGTTTGATTTGGACATCGCCTAATTGCATTATTTACAAGCGGAAAATTCTGGCAGCGCGGACTGTGGCACACCTTCCTTTCCCAAAAACACCTGATTTCGTTTCCACGTGTGGAGACCGGTGGAAGTCCTGCAGCAGCCATCCGGATACATATTCGATCAGGTCTACTAACCAGTTGTGGGTTTCACAACCGGTATAGGTGAGTGACCCCTTTTACTCACCTACTGAGATTTGGTGTCTAGTGATAAGGGCACTATTGCACCTCTTGTCCCCCCCCTTTTCTCTTTTTTGTCCTCTGCCTTTGACACAGTTGACTAATCTCCTACTACAGATTCTTTCTTCCCTTGGCATCAAAGACCTTGCCCTCTCCTGGATCGCCTCATACCTTTCCAACCACACATTTAGCGTTTCCCACTCCCACACTACTTCCTCATCCCGCCCGCACTCTATTGGAGTCCCACAAGGCTCTGTTCTGGGGCCTCTACGTTCTCCATCTATACCCTTGGCCTAGGACAACTCATAAAGTCCCTTGGCTTCCAGTACCACCTGTACGCTGATGACACTCAGATCTACCTCTCTGGCCCAGATGTCATTTCTCTGCTGTCCAGAATCCCGGAGTGTCTATCAGCCATATCCTCCTTCTTTTCCTCTTGCTTCCTAAAACTCAATGTAGACAAAACAGAACTCATCATCTTTCCTCCATCCTCCATCCTATCTTTCATCTTCACCATGTGATCTATCTATTATGGTACCTTTACACGCCGCCACAAAGGGTAGCAACAGGCAGGCATCGCACGTGCACGCGCGCTTTTGCAACGGTGCCTAACAATCCCTGGTGCCGCATATACACGCCGCCACAAAGTGCTCCACAGAAGGAAGTGCCGACGGGTGCCGCAGGTTACCTTCTGTGGAGCACCTTCCCTGATTTACACACCGCTACCATAAGGGAATATGGGCGTACATATTGCGCGCCGTAAGTACATAGGCGTGCCAGAGTTGTGTATTACGCGACGCTCGTACGGTGATTGGACAACGCAATAGCATCATGATTGGGCAGCCAGCGCAGGAAGGCTGCCTAATACATGACGCCATTGCAAATGTGGAGTGTGACTGGTCAGCTCGCTGAATATGGCGCCCTGTGCAGGGACAGCCAATGATTACACAGTAGCCCCCACCAATGATAGCTGATGGGGCGTGGTAACCATGATGCTGTGGAACGCCCCTGGGTTCTCCCTAGGCCACGCAAAAACCTTGCCTGTGCCCCGATTACACGCTGCCACCATAGGGATTATGCCTTCCTGTTTTTGAGCACAGCCCAGACACAGGTATCCGAAGACACAGGAAGGAAATTCCTGAATTACACGCTGCCACATCGTGGTCTTTTCAAGGCAACAGGCACAATTGTGTCCGATGCCTGGCGGTTTCTACCTTCCTGTGGCGGCGTGTAAAGGGACCATTATGGTAAATGGCATCATGCCTTCTCCCACACCTCAAATTCGCTGCCTCAGAGTAACTCTCGACTCTGCCCTTTCCTTCAAACCACACATCCTAACTCTTGCCACCTCCTATTGCCTCCAGCTCAAGAATATTTCCAGAATCCGTCCTTTCCTCAGCCCTCAATTTACTAAAATTCTCGTACATGCCCTCATCTCCCGCATTGACTACTGCAACCTCCAGTCTGTGCTCAACTCTGCTGCCCGACTAATCCACCTCTCTCTTTGCTACTCCCATTTGTCTAATCTCTGCAAATCCCTCCACTGGCTCCCTATTCCCCAAAGAATGCAGTTCAAGTTACTAACATTGACCTACAAAGCCACCCATAACCTGTCCCCTCCCTATATCTCTGAACTAATCTCACACTATCTTCCCTCACGTAATCTTCAATCCTCCCAAGACCTCCTCCTCTCTTCAACACTTCTTCATTCCTCACACAACCGCCTCCAAGATTTCTCCCGAATATACCCCATCCTCTGGAATTCTGCACCCCAACACGTCCGATTATCCACCACACTCAGATCCTTCAGACGGAACCTGAAAACCCATCTCTTCAGGAAAGCTACAGCCTGCAATGACCACAGTGCCGCCTCACCACCACCGGAGTTGCTGCATCCCTGACCTACTGCCTCCTCCCCAATATCCTGTAGAATGTCTCCCCTGTGTACCAGTCTCAATAGGAAGTGATCCAATTCTATAGTGGCCGCGCTCCCCGTGGTAATGATTTTAAGAACTTCTTGTCCACAAAAAATTTTATTCCTCAAAACATGCGAGAATATAAAAAACGGATACAACGCGTTTCGGCAGTTATACCCACACCCTCATGTCATTACCTAGCAAGCTGTAATTATCTTTTACCTATAAAGCAAAGTGTCAGATGTATTTTTATTTAGATACCTGAGGAAGGCGGTTGTCTCCGCCGAAACGCGTTGTATCCGTTTTTTATATTCTCGCATGTTTTGAGGAATAAAATTTTTTGTGGACAAGAAGTTCTTAAAATCATTACCACGGGGAGCGCGGCCACTATAGAATTGGATCACTTCCTATTGAACCTTTATGCCTGTGGGAATCCGTGGCAGGACCCAATACAGGATCAATTCATGGCGAGCAGCAGACCCGGATAAAATATCCAAAGCGTGAGGAGGCTTTGGAAAAACCATATGCTTGAAGTTTTATGGCAAGAGGTGAGTGCATAAAACTTCATTAAAAGGGCACCAGAGAGTTACATTGGTAACGCGCTGAGATTGGCGCCGCATGTTTGTTTTTTATATATACCCTACAGGGAATCACCTTACTGTGTACCAGTCTGTCATTGTTAATTTGTTTACTGTAAACTATATCTATAGTTTTGTATGTAACCCCTCTCATGTACAGCACCATGGACCTAATGGTGCTGTATAAATAAATAATAATAATGTCTGTAATATGGGGTCAAATATGGAGGATTTTGCTGTTCTGACAACTCAGAGGCTCTGCCAACATGACGGTACCCGCTAACCAGTATAATATGGCGGTCCTACTCTTCTGAGCTTTGTTTGTTTCTTAAAAGTAGTTTTTGGCTAAATATAGATAATCGGTCAAAACAGGAGACATTGTGTAACAAATTGTAGTGTTCGTTGTCTCCCGTTGCCCCTTTTGAAAATCAAAAACTTGAGACCAAAGAAACAGTTTGGTGGAATTGTATTGAAATTGTATTTTTTTATTTTCACTGCTCAATGTTATACAATTCCATTAATCAACTGGGTGAAAAATGCTCACCAATCCCCTATATAGAATTACTCAAAAGGTGCAGTTTCCAAAAAGGGGCCACTTTTGGGGGTTTCCACTGTTTAGGCACATCAGGGGTCTCCAAATTTAACATGGCATCTGGAATGTTTTACAGCCAAAATGACGCTCAAAGTCACATAGCGCTCCCTCCCTTCCGAGCCTGGCCCTGCGCACAAACAGTAGTATCCACCATGTACGGGGTATCTGCACATTCAGGAGAAATTGCACAAGTTTTACCATCCATTCTCTTCTGTTGCCCTTATGGAAATGTATCCTTGAATCTAAAGTAACATTTTTGTGTGAAAAAGTAAAATTTTTCTTTTTCCAGATTTCTTTAACTCTGTGAAGCACTTGAAGGGTTAATAATCTTCTTGATTGTGGTTTTGAGCAGTTTTTGAATTGGTGTCGCATTTGGGTATTTTCTGTCGCATAGGCCCCTCAAAGTCACTACAGATGTGATGTGGTGTCACGCTAGAGTTCTGTGACTTCTGCTTCTGTCACTAGACATTGCCGTATTCATCCTGTAGGGGGTGCTGGTGACTGAGACATCTGTTCAGGAAATTATGGAGGTCGCAGGCTCCGTCATCCACTACAGTTAGAGTGGCTGAGACCTGTAGTACTTCACATAAAAGTAAAGTAAGACAGCACCTCACCGATTGGTATTATTCAAAGTGTCTTCTTTATTTCTCATTTGGGGGCAGAAATAAAGAAGACACTTTGAATGATACCAACCGGTGAGGCGCTATCTTACTTTACTTTTATGTCTGTATGGTCCAGGTTGGACTCCCTGGAAATGGACGTGCGCCTTGTTATGGGTAAAGCCTTAGTGCTGTGATTCAACATATTTTTCTGTAGTACTTCACAGTCTGACAGTGTTAAAGGGAACCTGTCACCCCCTTTGGGCATTTTAAACTGTGCCCACCAGCTTATACATTATGTAAATGGTGGTTCTTATAAGCCCTCTATGTGCCCAGACGTGCCACTCATACCTGAGATATGAATTTATATTCTGTCCAGCGCTGCCTCCTGGTAAGTCTGGGAGGCTGCTATGTAGTTCAGATGTATAACGCCCTCGCCGGCCCCCTGGCTGCAAAACCCGCCCTGCAATTTGAAAATTCCCGCCCCTTCTCGCTCGAGTGACAGGAGCACTCACGCCTGCGCAGTGGAGCTACTGGAGCAGGTGACCATGCTCCTGCATTGAAGTGCGGAAGTCTTCACAAATCTGGTGAGACTTTACATCATGCAGCCAGGGGACTGGCGAGGATATTATACATCGCGATCATATAGCATGCCTCCTGGACTTAATAAGAGGACCTCTGGATAGAATATAAATTCATATCTCAGGTATGAGGGGCACGTCTGGGCAGATAGAGGGCACAGATTAAAATGCCCAAAGGGGGTGACAGATTCCCTTTAATGTGTGAGTGAACCAGATGTGATCATTGCCTCCTTAGCTCCGACTTACTGGAACGTACCACACCCTACATATCCCTTCAGCTGCCAGATATAGCTTTTGGTTTCCCTCGTTAGGTCCTGTCTTGTATTGGTGTTTTTACTGTTTTTGGACTCTTCTTCATTCTTTCAATTTTGTACCTTGATGCTTTCTCAGTTGTGACCCGGCTCCCTGGCGACTCTAACAGATCCTAATTTTGTCCTTTCCCCGACCTCCCGACTTTGACCCTGCCTGTTTTTGTTTTTTTTTTTTGTTAAATTAGTCTTTATTAAACATTTTGAATGTAAAAAACATTACAGTACTCAATTGAGTTACTCAAAACTCCAGTTAAAGAGGCAAATGAATTAACAGTATGACAACAAAAATGGCATAAGACACATTCCATGTGTCCCCAAGCCTCGTCAACATCCATAAGCCTTTCTGTATATATCACTCACTTATACCCTCCCACGAGAATAGTCCTGAGATGAAGTTCCCAAATCCTGTTATGTTCACAGGAGGGAAAAAAAAATTAACTTATACAACCATTATTCGTCCGAGGTAGAAAAGGATTAAAAGGGACAAAGATGGGAAGGAAAGGGTAAGTAAGGAGGAGCAGTGTAGGAAATCAAAGGGATATGTTCATGAAGCATGTGCCAGGAAACCCAGAAAATATGTTGGATAGAGGAAAACACCTCGAGCATGGTCAAGTTCAGGCGAACAGGTCATTGAAATTAGGAGCGTCTTTAAAGAGAATCCACTCAGACCGGGTAATCGTATATTCGTGTAGAGTCTGCGAGAATTCAGCGGAAATCTCTTCATATCTACATAGCGTCTCCATTTCTATGTACCATTCGAGTATTGAAGACGGAGTCTGATCCTTCCAATGGCGGGGGATCATGGCTCGCGCCGCGCTGAGGCAAGAACGGAGGATATCCGTTCACCGGTCCAGGGAGCAGAGAGAGCAAGGCCATCTCAGGGGTACCTTCCAGGTGCTTAACGGTAACCAAACTGTAATTACGGTATACTTTTGTCCAGAACTCACTGACCAGGGAGCAGCCCCACCAAATATGAAGTATAGTCCCTACCTCGGAAGCGCATCTCCAGCAGAGCTGAGAGGTATCGGGAAAATATCGATGCAACCTGTCTGGAGTGAGATACCACCTAAAGCGTAGCTTATAGCATTTTTCCAATGCATCACATGAACCAGATGTCTTCCGAGCCATAAAGGAGCACTTTTCCCATTCAGCGACCGAGATGTTCCTCCCTAGATCCTTTTCCCAGGCTAGCCAGTATTTATGGGCCCCAGCTTGTGTTGCCATAGACAAGATGCGATATATGGTTGAGATCCCTCTAGAGGGCGCAGTGTCAACTGCAAAGACCGTCTCCATAGGAGTAAGGATAATGTTCGGGCCTTTCTGAAAGGTAGCCGAATCCAGGAAGGACCTCAACTGAAAGTATTCCCACCATTTCAGTCTCACGCCAGGAGAGATATTTTGTAGGTTGTTGAATGAGGGAAGCTCGCCATCTCGTAGAATTTGACCGACGCGAGTGTCATCTCCAGCTCTCCACATTAGAAGAGTCTGGTTAGACATTCCGGGGGGGAAAGGCCGGATTGCAGAACAACGGGGTCAGGGAACTCGCCGATGGCATGTCAGGTATCTCTCCCGAAGGTACACGCCACGCTCTGATCGCCTCAGTAGTAAGGAAAGCAAGGCTGCCTGATGTACCCAGAGCCTGAGAGGGAATCTACTGGAGGTAGTGCAGATGAATTTTTGAACCAGGTTGCTCAATCTGCACCCACTGCTTGGATGTAGCTCTAAATTTCCAGTCAATAAGTCTCACTATAATTGCTGCCAAACAATATTTACGGAGATCTGGCAGTCCAACTCCTCCCACATCCCGAGGTGCAGACAGAATCCCAAAGCCCTCTCTAGGCTTCATGCCCTTCCAGACAAATCTGGAGACCAAGGAGCGGAGTTTGTGAAAAAATGAGCTGTGTGGCCAAATAGGCACCGCTTGAAAGATATATAAAAATCTTGGCGAGATATCCATTGTAATAACATGGACTCTGCCAAGCCAGGACAATTTTAAAGGTCCGTAAGACTCTAGCAAGGACCCCACTTTGTCTAGTATGGTCTGTTGGTTTAATTGAAAGACATTAGACGGGTCAGTAGAGAGGCTCACACCCAAGTATGATACATGACCCTGTTTCCATCGGAATGAAAAATCCCCTATTAGGGTAATGAAACGTTCACAGCCTCCGATTTCGTGTAATTGACTTTGAAGTTACTGAGACCTCCAAACGTCTCAAACTCCCTCAGTAAGATTGGGAAAGCAGTGGTCGGGTGAGTTACGTAAAGAAGGACATTGTCCGCGAAAAGTGCTACTTTGTGGTGGGTGTCTCCCACTATCAGCCCCTGAATGTTGTCATTACAGTCATATGAAAAAGTTTGGGCACCCCTCTTAATCTTACTCTTTTTTTTTTTTGTTTAAAATTGGATTTTTGCACCAGCTATTTCAGTGTGATATATGTAATAACTGATGGACACAGTAATATTTCAGTGTGATCTATGTAATAACTGATGGACACAGTAATATTTCAGTGTGATCTATGTAATAACTGATGGACACAGTAATATTTCAGTGTGATCTATGTAATAACTGATGGACGCAGTAATATTTCAGTGTGATCTATGTAATAACTGATGGACACAGTAATATTTCAGTGTGATCTATGTAATAACGGATGACACAGTAATATTTCAGTGTGATCTATGTAATAACTGATGGACACAGTAATATTTCAGTGTGATCTATGTAATAACTGATGGACACAGTAATATTTCAGTGTGATCTATGTAATAACTGATGGACACAGTAATATTTCAGTGTGATCTATGTAATAACTGATGGACACAGTAATATTTCAGTGTGATCTATGTAATAACTGATGGACACAGTAATATTTCAGTGTGATCTATGTAATAACTGATGGACACAGTAATATTTCAGTGTGATCTATGTAATAACTGATGGACACAGTAATATTTCAGTGTGATCTATGTAATAACTGATGGACACAGTAATATTTCAGTGTGATCTATGTAATAACTGATGGACACAGTAATATTTCAGTGTGATCTATGTAATAACTGATGGACGCAGTAATATTTCAGTGTGATCTATGTAATAACTGATGGACACAGTAATATTTCAGTGTGATCTATGTAATAACTGATGGACACAGTAATATTTCAGTGTGATCTATGTAATAACTGATGGGCACAGTAATATTTCAGTGTGATATATGTAATAACTGATGGACACAGTAATATTTCAGTGTGATCTATGTAATAACTGATGGACACAGTAATATTTCAGTGTGATCTATGTAATAACTGAGGGACACAGTAATATTTCAGTGTGATCTATGTAATAACTGATGGGCACAGTAATATTTCAGTGTGATCTATGTAATAACTGATGGACACAGTAATATTTCAGTGTGATATATGTAATAACTGATGGACACAGTAATATTTCAGTGTGATCTATGTAATAACTGATGGACACAGTAATATTTCAGTGTGATATATGTAATAACTGATGGACACAGTAATATTTCAGTGTGATCTATGTAATAACTGATGGACACTGTAATATTTCAGTGTGATCTATGTAATAACTGATGGACACAGTAATATTTCAGGATTGAAATGAGGTTTATTGTACTAACTGAAAATGTGAAATATGCATTATTTCAAAATTTGACAGGTGCAAATGTATGGGTACCTCAACAGAAAAGTGACATTAATATTTAGTAGATCCACCTTTTGCCTCTAGTCGCTTCCTGTAGCTGTCAATGAGTTCCTGGATCCTGGATGAAGGTATTTTTGATCATTCCTCTTCACAAAACAATTCCAGTTCAGTTAAGTTTGATGGTCGCCGAGCATGGACAGCCCACTTCAAAACATCCCACAGATGTTCAATGATATTCAGGTCTGGGGACCGGGATGGCCATTCCAGAACATTGTAATTGTTCCTCTGCATGAATGCCTGAGTAGATTTGGAGCGGTGTTTTGGATCATTGTCTTGCTGAAAGATCCATCCCCGACGTATCTTCAACTTTGATACTGATTCTTGAACATTATTCTCAAGAATCTGCTGATACTGAGTGGAATCCATGCGACCCTCAACTTTAACAAGATTCCCCGTGCCGTCATTGGGCACACAGCCCCAAAGCATGATGGACCCTCCCCCAAATTTGACAGTGGGTAGCAAGTGTTTTTCTTGGAATGCTGTGTTTTTGTGGCGCCATGCATAACGCCTTGTTGTATGACCAAACAACTCAATCTTTGTTTCATCAGTCCACAGGACCTTCTTCCAAAATGAAACTGGCTTGTCCAAATGTGCTTTTGCATAACTCAGGCGACTCTGTTTGTGGCGTGCATGCAGAAACGGCTTCTTTCGCATCACTCTCCCATACAGCTTCTCCTTGTGCAGTGTGCACTGTATTGTTGACCGATGCACAGTGACACCATCTGCAGCAAGATGATGCTGCAGGTCTTTGGAGGTGGTCTGTGGATTGTTCTTGACTGTTCTCACCATTCTTCTTCTCTGCCTTTCTGATATTTTTGTTGGCCTGCCACTTCTGGCCTTTACAAGAACTGTCACTGTGGTCTTCCATTTCCTTACTATGTTCCTCACAGTGGAAACTGACAGGTTAAATCTCTGAGACAACTTTTTGTATCCTTCCCCTGAACAACTATGTTGAACAATCTTTTTTTTCAGATCATTTGAGAGCTGTTTTGAGGAGCCCATGATGCCACTCCTCAGAGAAGATGCAACTAGGAGAACAACTTGCAAGTGGACACCTGAAATAGCTTTTCTCATGATTGGATACACCGGGCTATGAAGTACAAAGCTCAATGAGGTTACCAAACCAATTTAGTGCTTCAGTAAGTCAGTAAAATGTAGTTAGGAGTATTCAAATCATGAAAATCAGAAGGATGCCCAAATATTACAGTGTCCATCAGTTATTACATATATCACACTGAAATAGCTGTTGCAGAAACCCAATTTTAAAACAAAAAATGAGTAAGATTAAGAGGGGTGCCCAAACTTTTTCATATGACTGTATAAAATCAGTTAATTAGAGCTGTAAACTGCGGAACGGAAAAAAGGTCCAAACGCCAAAATTACGTCTTATTGGTCACTGCAACATTGCTATAAAATGCGATAACAGCGGATCCACCCAAAAATGGTATCATTAGAAATGTCAGCTCAAGACGCTAAAAATAAGCCATCACACAGCCCCAGATCCCGAAATATGAGGACGCTACGGGTCCAGAACATGGCGCAAAAAGTCTAATTCTTTTTTTTTTTCAAACTTCTGAATTTTTTCTCACCACTTGGATACCAGTAAAAGTATACATGTTTGGTATCTACAAACTCATACCGACCCGAGGCATCACACCACCATGTCGGTTTTACCATATAGTGAACATGGCGACTAAAAAACCCCCAAAAAACAACGTGTAATTACACTTTTTTTTGCAATTTCACTGCACTTGGAATTTTTTCCCCATTTCCCTGTACACTATATGGTAAAATAAATGATTGCATCTGAAAATACAACTCATTACGCAAAAAAACAAGCCGTCATATGTCTATATTGATGGAAAAATAAAAAGGTTATGGCTCTTGGAAGCAGGGGAGCAAAAAACAAAAATGAAAAACGAAAAATTGCCGAGTCATGAAGGGGTTAATGGTGTTTTCTTTTTAGGAGCAGTTTCTGAGCTGGGAATTTTTTTTTCCTTATGAACTTGTCTAGTTTGCCTATGTTGTTCAGAACGAGGCCTTCAGTAGGAATTTTTGTACACTATTTATTGCATTTTCCCATTTTTGGATGTTAGTATGCACCTTTAAGGATTACTACTTGGCCATGAAGTTAGAGGTACGTATAGATGAGCAGTAAATCACTAAGGTTCCATTATTTTCGGCTGGTCATGGAGGTAGCGGTTGTGTATAAGTATGGCAGATGCAGATTAGTTTTGCAGTGTTAATAACGATTGTTCAATAGAAGGTCCAGTAAGACTTGGGGGGACTTTTTTGGGAAACCTGCATTAATGCTAGGCGTTATTTTCTGTTGCTATTTTGTTGCCAAATTAGCGCTAACGTATATGTATATGTACCATGCGTTAACGCAAGCGTTTCCCATAGGGTCCCAAGTTATAAAAAGCATACGTTTTTGCAAAACTAGCTGCTAGCAATGTTTTTTGATGCTGATGCAAAAACGCATAATGTCAAAAGTGTTGCCTTTTTTGCATTTCACAAATTTCAAGATTTCGCGGATCCATGGCGCTAACGTGACACTAGCCTAATACTGTTTTCTCGTTGAAATTGCTTTTAATTAAAGGGAACCGACCAACAGAATTTAGGGTTATAAAGTGAAGCCAGTGCCTTACAGGCTCTGGGATACTGAGTGCACTCATACCTTTACTTGAATGATTCCATATTTGATTGCAGAGAAGTGTCATAAAACTCCTGAAGAACAGGGCAGCAGATGATTGATGTGTGCAGCACTGCGTCACTAGGTTGGGTTATTTTTATTACTCCCCTTCTGGGCTCTAAGCCAAACCCTCCCTCCAGACAGGGCAAAAGTGGTTGTTGATAAGGAGCCTTTTTTATCCCAAGATGGCAGACTTTGTAGGTTAGATAAGTGCTGAAATGAGATACCTCTGAGGCTCTATTTGCACCCCTGGGGCTGTCACTTTAACTGTTTTTCCTCAGTAGCATCCATCTCAGAAACTCTGCCTCTGTGTGCTTGGGGAATCCGGTCTCTTACCTTTAATTCTTGGCGCCTCCTCTAGCTTCTGTAGAGAGCAGGATCCTCTCAACGTGTGGCGGGAGTCACGCACACCACACTGTCCCAGCCACCATCCTCTACTCTCCCCTCTCCACCAGATGGGTTCTCCTGGAGGGGGCAACCAGTGGTTTCCTCCTCTGGACTCAGCCGGCGGCACGTTGGCGAGTATTCTTCATCTGGTGAGGCCTCTCTGGGTGTCTTCACTGTCTTTCACAGAAGCTCCACCACCTCAACCAACAGGTGAGGGGATCTTGTGGAAAGGGTTAAGGGTTTTTTGGAAGTGGTATGGAACTTTTATGACCCTTTTTCCAGGCTTAGGGACTGGAGATCTGTCTTCTCCTGCTCGTGCTTAGGCTCCTTTTCCATTAATTTCTGCGTGACGAACAATTTTAGGTAATGTCACTGTTTCTATTTAGATAATTTTAAAAAACTTTTCTGCTGTTCTGTTTCTATTTGTCAGAGAAGTTGACTATGATTTCTCATTATTTTAGCTTCTTTAATTGCTATTTGTACATATTATATGCACTGAAATATGTTTCAATGTAGTTTTGTGATAATCTTCATTAAAAAGATTTACACAGGTAATGTCACTGTTGTGCCAAGTTTCAGCCCCTTCATGATGACATCTTCAGTGTCCATTTTAGATCCAATGACTTGGAGATTTGTTTTTTGCACCCCTCTTCTGACTGATAGCTTTCAACAATGAGATCCCTTGGCAGAATAAAAGACCCCTTTCCCTCTACTAGGTATCAAGTACATGGTACATTAGCTGTGCTGTATTAAAGTGGTGTGAAATGGGTAAGGAGCTTCTCTCACAGCGGATGTGCGTTGCCCCAGGGTGTGGGGTACTCGGGTATCAGGCGGCAGAAGGGGTTAACTGTGTCATGGGGAATGGCGGCCGCGCCTGACCCCGTATCCCGGGGAACTATTCTCTTGAAAAGGGGGGATTTATATACAGGGGATTATGTGCAAGTTTATAGTTTGTCGTGATGTCACCAGCGCCGCTCCAGTCCTCCGGAGGTTGGTGGTAAAGCGGCTGGGATGGTTTAGTCCTGCAGGCAGGACTGGGACCCCCGGGGCAGGAAATCTGTGAAAGGAATGAGTTCATGCAAAGAAGATGCAGCAGAGTCAAAGTCATTTCACCCGGGTACTTTACTGGAACTTTAGCAGCATTATTACAGTCCTCAGTGCAGTTAGATGTTACATGACAAGTGGCTACAGGTGGCTGCAAGCGGATCTCTGGTAGCTGGATGGAACCCCCAGCGTGTGCCTTTCTTGTTCCAATTCTTCCCTGCTTCCCAGTAGCTGTGTGAAGCCTGAGCTCATATAGAGTACGTCTGACCTCCTGCTGTTTCTCTTTCCCTTACCTTGCTCCCGTCAGGTAACATTCTGTTGATCACTACAGCTTGCCTGGTCCCCTCTAATGGTTGCTTGGGAATCAGGGCCGTATATTGATATACCCCCGTACTTGATATTCCCCACTCGTTGTCCATGTCTGGGATCTGTTCTGATTGTTCCTGGGTCCTTCAGCTGAGGAGACCCTCCTTCTTCCCTCAGGCTCCCTGCCTGAACCTTTTCTCTCTCTCGACCACAGACCCGAGCTGCTGCTCTCTAGTTCCCCCTGGAGGTGACTATGTCCCCTCCCGGGCTCCCTCCCACTGTGTGGTCTAGTGTGGGGTGTGGGTTTAAGGTTCCCCCCTATCATCCTGAAATCCACTTGCAGCTGGGGTGACTACACCTCTTATACAGGTGCAGTACCCCTCTGTGGCACCTACATAGTGGTAGATCAGAAATACCGTTGACCTTATGGTATTTATCCATTTAATTCACTTACACATCCAAGTCTTATACCAGAAGGGTAGATATTTTATAATATATTCTCCACAGGTGGATCAGCATAATATTAAAGGGACGGTTCTATTGAGTGCCCCCGGATTCAACAAAGCCTATTACTACCACAGGTGGGCCACTGATCCTTAGGCAATATAAAAAAAACCCATTGGGGGACATTGCCTCAAGACACTGAATCTCACACTATAAGTCATATCTTTCCCTCTTAAGACCACTGTTCTAGGTTGTCATAACACCAATAGCTCCTTCATACAGGAACAGTAGCTATTTTTTCCACCTTCAATACCCTAGACTTCACTACCAGTCAATACATACCATTTCCAGTAAACCCTTTCTCCCTAAATCTGACTCTGAACTTTAACCTGATCTTTCTTTCATCCTGGTATACTAGTCTTGCATGTACTCTAGTGTAATAGAATGATCTATTGTTGAAGCTATGCCTCTATATTTTGAACCAACCATGATCAACATGACTCTGATGGTGATGTGTATCATATTGTGTATATATGTATAGTCACTTAAAATCCTTGTTCACTTTTTTACACTTGTGTTCCATTTGTTTTAATTCCAGCGACACTTTGAGAAAGGTCCGATGTTGTGGACCGAAACGGCGTCAGTGGTCGCTTGTTGTTCATATCCAATAAAAATTCTTCACCTTGCATCATATATGACTCTGAGAGTGCAGTGATATTCCTGATCTATGAGTACGGGTTCTAGTAATCCTTTCACTTGCACCTCAAAAAACTCCCAGAACTGAGTGCACGCCATTCACACAAGCACCTACATAGTGGGGCGCCACAGATGTCCAATGTATGTTCCTGTTCAAAGGTGATAGATCTTATCACCTTTAAGTGAACCTGTCAGGTCCTGCATGCCCCCAGAACCACGAGCAATTCTGTTCTGCACACAAACATCTTTAGAAAAGGTATTTCTTAAGATTGTTTATGAAATGCTAATTAGGTCTCTGACTAGTCGAGGGGGCGTTAGCATGTTATTCTGCCCCTGTGGGTGTGATGACATGCTTTTGACAAAAGAAACTTAAAAAAAGTGGTGACAAGACACTGGGAGATCACTAGCCCCAGACGGGTGAAAAGTTAACCCTTTATTGCATAACGCGTTTCTGGGATGGTCCATCCTCTTCTGTGGATCTGAGTACTCTCAGATGGGAGCAGGCGGTATCTTGAGCCCTCCAGTGGATGTGAATCGCCAGCATTCATAAGGCGGCTTCCAAGGCTCACATTTTGGAGGTTCCATGGGATTTGGTTTCCTTTCATTGCTTTCAATTGCCAGCACAACCGACTAAGGTGAGGGTAGCTCACCATTCGACCCACCGTAGTTACATAGAGGTACACACTGGAGCACTTCTTGTCTCTATTTTTGTCTTCATAACACCATCTTTGCCAGCTCTAAACGAAGCTGCACATGCGCTTGGCTTTGTATCCCTCAGCACTGAGCTTCGAGCATGCCAAGGTGAACCCACAGGACCACGCCATCAAAACATAGAGGAGCCGACAGGGGAGGACAGCAACCAGAGGCTGGAGTATCCGCTAGAATAGGCAGCAGATAAGCCAGGATACGGTCTTGTTGATCCGTCTCTGTCATGGAGGAGGTATGGCAGATGAGGGGATGGACAGCAGGATGACAATGATGGGCATAAGTAACCTGGGCTGCAGCAGGCAACACGTGACAATCTCCTGTTGCATGCCAGCAAGCCGTTTGGCAAGTGAGTCAACGGAATCCACTGCCAGGCCGGCGAGTAGGGTGGCCACAGAGTAGGCGGGAACGTGAGGCAGCAGAGGAACATGTGGACGGTTGAGGAGGGAGGTGAAGACGTGGCTGGGCTGCGGCAGTAAGTAAACGAGCGTCCATGCTGCAGGGAGACACCATGACAATCCTGGTTGTGTGATTACCAGACATTGGTTGATATATCTGGTGTCATTAAGCTAGAAGAGGATGTCTACTACATAGTCCTTGCGGTTCATGATCACGGTTGCTCCTCCCTTGTCTGCAGGTTTCACTTTTCGGTCCAGGAATCTGAGGGCTTGTTCCTGTCTACTGAAATTCGATGTAAAGTGTCGCCTTTCTTTCTGTGTCTTGAGAGGTTTCCATCACATCCTTTTCCAGTAGAGTGATGAAAGCCTTCACCAGTGGACTATTCTTGGGAAAGGCATACAGGAAGGCTAGAGTCTAAGGCCCAGGTGCTGGAGATTAACAGCAACAACATTTTGTCTTATTTATGGGACGTTGTGGACTCTCAGTCAGAAAAATTTGAGCAAATGCAAATTTTCATTGAACCTTTGGAGATCGATAGTCTGATGAAAAGTGCTAAAATTGTATGTAGGACAGAATGAAAGACCCTTGTGTGTAAGGGACATCTGGGTGGGGTTCAAGTGCTTAGATGATATACTGATCATTCTAGGGTGTAAGGCCTAAGTGCTGAAGATTAAAGGGCAACAACATTGCACCCTATGAGGCGTTATGGACAGAAAAATGCTTGGAACCTCACATTTCCGTAGAACCTTTGGCGATCCATTTCAGTGTGTAAAAATCTCTACATGATGGAATGTTTCCAATATTTTTACCGAGTTCTGTGATTGAAAGTTTCATTAAAATGACCTCTTATTTGTCAGACAATTTTACAGAGTACACTAATGTGAATTACCGTGTATGAGACTTCAGCAATCCACATGACCATTACGATACAGGTCGGTAGGTATCATGGTCAGTGGCGTAACTTCAGGCCCAGGGGCCCCGATGCGAAAGCTCCAACGGGGCCCCCAATTATTGAAAATCTTTAATAATATTAGTCTTTTTCTATGGGACTTTTGGGGCCCCCCTAGGCTGCAGGACCCGGGTGCGATCGCAACCCCTGCACCTATTGTAGTTACAACCCTGATCATGGTATCATTGCTTCTTAGTGGCACTGTAATGTATTTTTACTAATTTCACACAAATGCAATGATGTAGGACTGGGAAGCTCCACTAGGTGGCAGTGTGATATCAAATATTGGCGGCTCTTGGTAAAGAATGAAGATAAGGAAAATCCTTAATTCTCTTGATCTCAAAAGCAAGAGGTGAGAATACACCTGAATAAACAGTGGGAAATAGTGGGAACCGCTGCAGAGCTGACACCAAGTAAGGAAAGCCCGGGGTCCAAAGATGGCACCGGATCCCGCCACCAGGCACCTCCCAAGGAGTCCACAGCGCAAGGAGTGAGGTTCAGCAGTCAGTGACAGCTCCTCCAAAGGCACAGGTCTGAGAGGGGAGCTCCTGAAAAGTCCCCTGACCACTGTAGGCCCCACCACAGACCTCTGTCTAAGCCTAGATCAGAGAACGCTTCACAAGATAGCACCATGGGTCAGCAGCAAATAATTTCCTCAACCGTTTCCGTGAGATTATTCTGGCCCTAGACACCTACAAGAAGGGCCCAGCCATAAGCTGCCCCCGCCGACAGGGGGATGGAACACCCTGATGGCTCATCCTGACGGCCCAGCTCTGACGACCGTCGGGGATGTGACCTCTGAGGCTGCCGGCACAAGCTGCTCCGATAGGCAGAACCCTGAAAAACCCTGGCGCCCTTTAACCCCTATACAGGGATATGAAGTTACAACATAATCCAGGCTGCAGCCCAGAGACAGAAATGTTTGACAGGGTCATAGCCGGGAGGGTGAGAACAAGGACAAAATCAGGAATAAGGAAGCCGAGAAAACCGAGAAAGGCAATAAAGTACAAAATCGGGAGGAAGAAGAAGCATCCAAAACACAGGCCAACGTAAAACTAGAAAAATATAAAATGCTATTCAGGACTTAAACAGGGAACCAAAATCTATTTCTGGCAGTTTGCAGGAAGAGACTGAAGCTATATGTAGAGTATGGTACATTCCAATAGGCTGTACCCAGGATACAATGACCTCACCTGGACCATCAACACAATAAGTCTGCCAGAATGGGAAGTACTACAGGTCCCAGCCACTCTACCTCTAGTGGATGAGCGGAGCCTGCGCTCTCCAGAATGTCCTGGACAGACTTCTCTATCACCAGCACCAAGTACAGTGTGAATATACAGCGGTGCCTGGTGACCAAAACAAAAGTCGCAGGAACAGGTTCTGGTGTGGATGTGACATCACCATTATTATTATTACAGTGCTATTTATTCCATGGCGCTTTACATGTGAAAAGGGGCATACATAGAGAACTACAATAATTATGAACAATACAAGGTACACACAAGTGCAGAAGGAGAGTGGACCCTACCCATTAGGGCTCACAATCTACAAGGGATGGGTGAGGATACAGTAGATGTGGAGAGAGGACCCTGCCTGCAAAGGCTTACAGTCTACAGGAGATTGGTGAGGATACAGTAGGTGAGGAGAGAGGACCCTGCCCATGAGGGCTCACAGTCTACAAGGGATGGGTGAGGATAGAGTATGTGAGGAGAGAAGATCCTGTCCATGAGGGCTAACAGTCTACAAGGAATGGGTGAGGATACAACAGGTGAGGAGAGAGGACCCTGCCCATGAGGACTCACAGGATACAACGGATGGGTGAGAATACTCTAGGAGGGGGTAGAGCTGGTTGTGCAACAGTTTAGTGGACTGAGGGTCATTGCAGGTTGTAGGCTTGTAGGTGGGTCTTCAGGTTCCTTTTGAAGGTTTCCACGGTAGGTGAGAGTCTGATATTTTGGGGCAAAGAGTTCCAGATTATGGTGCCAATCTGTATTTTATTTCAAGTTGTTTCTCTTAGTTGTTCACACTAACTCACCAGCTCATCTTCGGTCAATGGATGTATACTACTGAGGAAGAGACAACTTTTTTACTAGCATAGTGTCAGCCTCACAATCACCAGCACCACCTACAGGGTGAGTACAGCGGTGCCTAGTGACATAAGCAGAAGTCTCTGTAACAGGTCCTGATCTGGATGTGACACCAGCACCCTTGGATGGGCTTCTCGGCCTAGGCCCAACTCACCCCCAAGTTACAAGTGTACTGCAGCCTCAGATTCAACTTCAACAGATCCTAGAAGGGTTTCCTAGTTTGTCCATGGTGGTATAGAGGTAGGTTTATGGGAGGATTGGAACAGATTGAGTCAAATTGGAGGGGAAAGATGAGAACCTCCTTTAGTGTGTTAGTGTGTGTCTGGTCTGCTTGGGATCCAGGCTATGAGGCCACTTCAAATCTTATAGACAAGGCCAAAAGATCAATGTTCAATAGGAAGACCGTCTGTAACATCAATGAATTTACTTTTGTACCAACTTACTCATCATATTGTTCCCTTTAGGCCTGGGTCCCACTTGTGAGAGACTCACATCGCATCTCCCGTCATGGCCACTCAGTCTCCTAACAAGGCATAAAAATACATGCAGCTGTACACAGAGCCGACCACCATGCCAGGTGATCCGATGCGAGACTCGTGCTAGTCTCTCGCATGTCTCTTACAAGTGGGATCCTGGCCTCATGCAGGGAGAAGTGTACAACAATGTAAGAATAACCTAGAGAGTGAAAAGAGGTTCATCTGTAGGATTAAGAAACACAACACCACAACAAAAGAGTAGAACAGAACAAACCCTATGAAAGAGCAGTCATTCTTTGCTACAGTGTTTCCTATTGAACTTTCGGAATTCTCTTTGTCAGGATCAATTGTTTATTCAGGTAATCTTTAATCTGCATGAGCATTGTCAGAAGTCAGACCTCCCAGTAATTTAGGCTTTTTGTCTTTATTGGTTACACTAGACTGAGCCAAACTTAGAGCTGGAGGCCAGAAATGTGGCCAGATATCGGCCAGAACCGAAATGTCCTTAAATCTTTCTTCGCACAAAGCAAAATGCACAAAATGATGAAAGGACTTTATCAGTCAGCGCTGCGTCTTCTCTGCAACAAAATAAGTTAAATCCCGGTGTTGGTCTGTTCCGTTCTTCACTTTATCCTGGTCATCACAATGTTCTGTGCACTGAGGGAATTATCATACAAGCTGTTATAGTGTCTTCCATTACTACATCTTGCTGCATTGCTGAACATAAAACAACAAGGAGAATAACCAGAGTATTAATGATGTGCAGCAGGACATAGGGTATGAGAGAGTGCGCTGATCCAAACCTCCAGACCGATACATCTGGATGAGGCAATACTGAGCACAGTGATAATAGAAGAGCAGTGATCATAGCACAGAATACACCGGGATTGATAACGATTGCACCGTTCACTGTGAAGACACAAGTTGAGTCACTATCATCTCGGACATCTCTTTGATAGAAGACACAAGGAAAAAAAGGCAAAATCTGACATAACATTCAATGTAAATTACCTCTGACCAAACTGTTTACACGGCTGTATGCCGCCGTCACTGACCGATCTGCTACAATCTCTGTAGGTAACAATGAATGACCTACCAATTTGGAAAAATGTATTCATAACATCTCAAAGATGAGATCTGAAGATGTCTGTGTCTTTATCTATGAGGTTCTAACCCAGATCGCTTTGATATCTGACCATGAACCCAGTTTGTTCCAGTACAACCTCCAGGAACATGAAAACTTAAGAGACCAGTTACAGATGCACCTAGAGTCCCTAACTCCTTATCTACAAAACAGCAGAAAAAATATTTTATTCAGCAGAAAATAGTCACTGACTTTACCCCCTTATGGGAACAGGTGAGAAGTGAGAATGTGTCATCTGGTGACTGTGAGAACGTTCACATTTCTGTTCAGATTAGGCCCCCTTCACACCATGGCTGGGTCAGGTCCGGGGCTGTCCGGTATAAACCGGACAGCCGCGGACCCAATTTTCTAGCAGAACTGGAGGGCAAATATGCCCTACGGTCCGGTTTGCAGGCGGATGAAGCCGATAGCAGCTGCTGAAATTTCAAGATCGTGACTAGCTGTGAGCTAGCCGGGGTCCTGAAATCTCTGGAGGGGACAACTCATGGTGCTGAAGTTTAGCAGCGCTCACTGCTAAACTCCAGGACTGGCGTCTGGCTCCCAAATCCAATTTTTTGCCTGATCTGGTGCGATTCAGTGCCATAGACTCCAATGTTAGGGAGCGCCAGATCGCGTCGGATCCGGGAGCATCCGATTTTGAGCGCTTTTGGCCCCGGACACAAAAAATGCTGCTTTGTCCGATTTTGTGTCTGGGGCCAAAAAACAAAAGCTGCAGGATCCTCCCAGACAGCACAAAGCCGGATGGCAAAACACTGCCGTCCGGTGCAATCCGGCCCCATAGGAAAACTATGGGGTGAAACCGGATCCGGGACTGTCCAGTTCACACCGGACAGTCCCGGATTTTGAAAATCGTGGTGTGAAGGGGGCCTTAGAAGAATCATATCTCTGACTGAGATCCTGAACTCGGAGGTAAAGAAGCGCGGCCGTATCTGAGCGACCTCCGACCCGTGAACCCGCTGTGCCGCGCTCCTGTCTGCAGATCGTCGTCCTGTGAAGTTCTGGAGATGTCGGGGTCACACATTTTGTACTTTTCTCCTTGTTTCTCTTCTGTAATAGAGAAATGTTCTCCAGCCTGGAATCATGTTTGTCTTAAATGAATTTATTCATAATACATTTCTTCTCCAAATGGAACAGTTTTATGAAAAATCAAGCCCTTCTTTCCCTTTTCCCCCTAATGATGGGCGAGTTCTCCTGACATGGTATAATCTGCAGTTTGTGCTGTTCGCTCCTCTCCTGAGATCAGGTCTCCGGTCTCTTATGGAGATTTCTCTCCTTTCTTTGTAGATTGTAACTTTCCTCTAATAAAGAAAAGCCGTCAAACATTTGGTGTTTCTCAGACTAATTCTTCTTGTCAGACGAGTGTCACTAACCTCCGGCAGCGAGCGACTGACTCGGGTCAGGAAGTGTCTTGTAGACAGATCATTTGTGTAGAATCTATGGCGGCGTTCATAGGCTGTGAGGACGGGTAAGGGGACGAGCCGGTAATGTTCTCAGTAGGGGAAGGTCTTGTGCTGGATGTGAGGGTCGTTGTCTTCACGGCTGCACATTCATTCATTTATTATTGTTTAAATTTGATTATTCACCTTACAGTCAGTGGAGTTTTTTGTCATTAGGTATTTTCTCACCATTTATTTATTGTAATTTTATAATTTAATCATTCTAGGTTACATGTTCTCTAAATGCACTACATTATATCATCATGCATTTTGGTATTCGTAAACCTGAAATGTTTTATTACATTTTCATCTCATGTTACATAACAAATAGTGGCCTGAAGAGCTGAAATCACAAAGGTTCAGTCACTGGCCAAAGATTTCTTTACTTAACTGTATGGAGAATCTGTATCACCGGCTGGATCTGTATGGATATTTATAATTAGTGATGAGCGAGTACTAAAATGCTCGGGTGCTCGAAGCTCGGGCCGAGCATCCCGAGATACTCGTGTACTCGGCCCGAGTAACGAGCCCAATGTTATCCTATGGGAGACCCGAGTATTTTTATGAAATGACTGCCGGCAGCATGGAAAAACCCTAAAAATGTCACAAAAGTCTCAGAAGAGTGCTGAAATGACATGGCAACACCATGGGGAAGACCCCTGGAAGCATTTCTCACTCAAAAGTCACAGCTGTGAACAATGTTGTCCGAGTTTCACTCCAATTTTACGGAGTCTCCAGAAAACCTTCCAAAATGACACCAAAATGAATATTTAGGGTGGAAATGTTAAGGGCACATACCCAATAGTGAGATACAGCTGGTGTATGTTACTTTTTGTGATTACATGAAAGATTTTACGTGAAAACATTGTGCGGCACTCCGATGACCCTGAGAAGAGACGAACATGAAGCCCTGTCTTGAAATAATGTGCCCATTTTGAGGAACTGGGTCTATTGTAGTATAGCCCTTTGGTCAGGGCAGCCAAAAATTGGAAGGCTCCTCATTGTCCCTGGCTAGAGACGTGCAGGAGGGCCTGTAAACAAGAACTGGGTGTATTGTAGTATAGCCCTTTGGCCAGGGCAGCCAAAAATTGGAAGGTTCAACAATGACCCATGCATACAGACATGTAGTAGGGCCTGTAACCCTCAAGTGGGTTTATTGTAGTATAGCCCTTTGGTCAGGGCAGCCAAAAATTGGGAGGTTGAACAATGACCCATGCATACAGACATGTAGTAGGGCCTCTAACCCTCAAGTGGGTGTATTGTAGTATATCCCTTTGGTCAGGGCAGCCAAAAATTGGGAAGCTCCTCTTTGTCCCTGGATAGAGACGTGCAGGAGGGCCTGTAACCCTCAAGTGGGTGTATTGTAGTATAGCCCTTTGGTCAGGGCAGCCAAAAATTGGGAGGCTCCTCGTTGTCCCTGGATAGAGACGTGCAGGAGGGCCTGTAAACAAGAACTGGGTGTATTGTAGTATAGCCCTTTGGCCAGGGCAGCCAAAAATTGGAAGGTTCAACAATGACCCATGCATACAGACATGTAGTAGGGCCTGTAACCCTCAAGTGGGTGTATTGTAGTATAGCCCTTTGGTCAGGGCAGCCAAAAATTGGGAGGCTCCTCTTTGTCCCTGGATAGAGACGTGCAGGAGGGCCTGTAACCCTCAAGTGGGTGTATTGTAGTATAGCCCTTTGGTCAGGGCAGCCAAAAATTGGGAGGCTCCTCTTTGTCCCTGGATAGAGACGTGCAGGAGGGCCTGTAACCCTCAAGTGGGTGTATTGTAGTATAGCCCTTTGGTCAGGGCAGCCAAAAATTGGGAGGCTCCTCATCGTCCCTGGATAGAGACGTGCAGGAGGGCCTGTAAACAAGAACTGGGTGTATTGTAGTATAGCCCTTTGGCCAGGGCAGCCAAAAATTGGAAGGTTCAACAATGACCCATGCATACAGACATGTAGTAGGGCCTGTAACCCTCAAGTGGGTGTATTGTAGTATAGCCCTTTGGTCAGGGCAGCCAAAAATTGGGAGGCTCCTCTTTGTCCCTGGATAGAGACGTGCAGGAGGGCCTGTAACCCTCAAGTGGGTGTATTGTAGTATAGCCCTTTGGCCAGGGCAGCCAAAAATTGGAAGGTTCAACAATGACCCATGCATACAGACATGTAGTAGGGCCTGTAACCCTCAAGTGGGTGTATTGTAGTATAGCCCTTTGGTCAGGGCAGCCAAAAATTGGGAGGCTCCTCATTGTCCCTGGATAGAGACGTGCAGGAGGGCCTCAAAACATTTTTCCCATTGAAAAGGAGCGGGTCTCCTGTCGTTGTAATGCCCATTCTAAAAGAATGGGCGAAAAAATTTACCACTGCGGGTATACCTCAAGCAACAGCCTAACTATTGTAACGGTCATCATGGTGTCACATGAGGAGAAGGAGGAGCAGTCCAGCGATTAGCCAAAGTCCTGAAGTGTGTACCCATGGGTGAGTGGAGGTACATGGCAAATTCACATAACAAAATTTTAATTCAGTTGTCATTTGCTGGTGGTGTGGTGAAGTCTGACCCAATCCAACCCTTGTTCATCTTGATCAGAATCAGCCTGTCAGCATTTTCAGTTGACAGACGGGTGCGTTTATCAGTGATGATTCCACCTGCGGCACTGAAAACACGCTCTGATAAAACGCTAGCGGCAGGGCAGGCCAGGACTTCCAAGGCGTAGAGAGCCAATTCATGCCACGTGTCCAGCTTGGAGACCCAATAATTGAAAGGCACAGAGGAATCTCGCAGTACAGTTGTTCGATCTGCAAGGTACTCCTTCAGCATCTGCCCAAACTTAGCATTTCTGGTGGCACTACCCCGCACCTCGGGGGCTGTGGTACGTGAGGGGCTGAGAAAACTGTCCCACATCGTAAAGACAGTTCCCCTACCTCTGGTGGATTGGACTTGTGCCCCTCTCGGCCGTACGCCTTGGTTGTCCACCGAATCCTGACCTATGCCGCTAGCGTTTTGTGAGGGGAATGATTTCACTACTTCCGTGACTATGGCCCTGTGGAACTGCTGCATTTTGGCTGACCTCTCCGCCTCAGGAATGAGAGACATAAAGTTCTCCTTGTAGCGTGGGTCTAACAGTGTTACCAACCAGTACTGATTGTCGGCCAAGATGTTCTGAACGCGAGGGTCACGAGCCAGGCAGCTTACCATAAAGTCAGCCATGTGCGCCAGACTCTTAACAGCCATCACTTCAGTATCCAGACCAACACGATGACTGAACATGCTGTCCTCCTCCTCCTCCTCCTCATCTCCCCTGTCCTCTGGCCATCCACGCTGAATCGAGGGTATGACTGGTGTGCATGTCATATCCTCAATTTGGCCAGAGAGTTGCTCCATGTCTTTATCCTCCTCCTCCTCGTCATAGTCCTCCACTGCACGTTGTGATGAGATGAGGCTGGGCTGTGTGTTTTCACCCACACCCACTACTGTTTCTTGCTCCAAGTCATCGCGCTCGGCCTGCAATGCATCCTCTTTGATTTTCAGCAGAGACCGTTTTAGAAGGCAGAGTAGTGGTATGGTGACGCTAATAATGGCGTCATCGCCGCTCACCATCTTGGTGGAGTCCTCAAAGTTTTGGAGGACGGTACATAGGTCCGACATCCATCTCCACTCCTCAGGTGTTATGTGTGGAGTTTGACCCATTTCCCGACAGCTTAGGTGATGCAGGTAGTCCACAACTGCCCTCTTCTGCTCACATATCCTGACCAACATGTGCAGAGTTGAATTCCAACGCATGGGGACATCACACACCAGTCTGTGGGCCGGAAGACGCAAACGGCGCTGAAAGCCGGCAAGGCCGGCTGAAGCAGCAGGTGACTTGCGAAAATGTGCAGACAGACGGCGAACTTTTACCAGCAGTTCAGACACCTCTGGGTATGACTTCACAAACCTCTGAACCACCAGGTTGAGCACATGGGCCACACATGGAACATGCGTCAGCTGGCCTCGCCTCAAAGCTGCCACCAGGTTCCGGCCATTGTCACACACGACCTTTCCTGGCTTTAGGTTCAGAGGTGTGAGCCACTGATCTGCCTGCTGTTTCAGAGCTGTCCACACCTCTTCTGCATTGTGGGGTTTGTCACCTATGCAGACTAGCTTCAGCACAGCCTGTTGCCGCTTTGCAGAGGCAGTGCTGCAGTGCTTCCAGCTTGGGACTGGTGTGGAGGGTACAGTGGATGAGGATGCGCAGGAGGAGGAGGCTGAGGAGCATGACATTCCAGAGCTGTAGAGTGTCGGTGAAACCCTGACAGAGGTAGGGCCTGCTATCCTTGGTGTGGGAAGGACGTGTTCCGTCCCTCGCTCAGACTGGGTCCCAGCCTCCACAATATTAATCCAGTGTGCCGTCAAGGAGATGTAGCGGCCTTGCCCACAAGCACTTGTCCACGTGTCTGTGGTTAGGTGGACTTTGGCTGAAACAGCGTTGTTCAGGGCACGTGTGATGCTGTTGGACACGTGGTTATGCAATGCGGGGACGGCACATCTGGAGAAATAGTGGCGGCTGGGGACCGAGTAACGTGGGACAGCAGCCGCCATCAGGTCGCAGAATGATTCTGTCTCCACCAGCCGGAAAGGCAACATTTCTAGCGCTATGAGTCGCGAAATGTGATCATTCAGGACTGTGGCATTGTGGGCGTTGGCAGCGTATTTGCGCCTGCGTTCAAATGTTTGCTGAATGGATAATTGAACGCTGCGCTGGGACAAGGACGTGCTTGATGGTGGTGTAATTTGTGCGTGGGCAACTTCAGGTGCAGGGCCGGAGGCTTGTTCGCGGCCAGCATGGACAGGGGATTGGCTCGCACGCACAACAGGCGAAGACGTAGCAGTGACATCAGCAAGCACCGCTCCTCGACTCTGTTGTACTTCCCACAAAGTCGGGTGCTTGGCTGACATGTGCGGCTGACATGTGCCTGATCATGCTGGTGGTGGTCAGGCTGCTAGTTTTCGTACCCCTGCTGATACTGGCATGGCAGGTGTGGCAAATGGCCTTTTTAGAGTCTTCTGGAGCCAACTTAAAAAACTCCCAGACTCGTGAAGACCGAACATTTGCACAGGCACCTTGAGTCGTGTTGTTGTTCCGGGGAACGGTTGCCTGCCTTCTGCCTGCGGACACGACCCTGCTTCGTACTGCCTGTTGGGATGCTACGCCTCCCTCCCCCTGTGCACTGCTGGCCTCACTCTGCATATCCTCCTGCCATGTTGGGTCAGCTACTGGATCATCCACCACATCGTCTTCCTCTTCCGCACCCTGATCCTCCTCCTGACTTCCTGGCAATTGTGTCTCATCATCGTCCACCCCTTGTTGAGACACTTTGCCAACGTTCCGTTCGTGAGAACGTGGCTGCTCAAATATTTGGGCATCTGTACATACCATCTCCTCAGCACCCACTTCAAGAGGAGGTGGCGACAGGCCAGATTCTGCGAATGGATACGTGAACAGCTCTTCCGAGTGTCCTAGTGTAGGATCAGTAATGTCCGTGGACGTGTACTCGGCCTGGTGGTAGGAAGGAGGATCAGGTTGGGAAATGTGCGGTGCAGTATCACGGCTACTGACACTTGACCGTGTGGAAGACAGGGTGTTTGTGGAGGTGCCCATCTGACTTGAAGCATTATCCGCTATCCAAGTAACAACCTGTTGACACTGCTCTTGCTTCAACAGCGGTGTACTGCTGCGGGCTCCAAGAATTTGGGACAGGACGTGCGAGCGAGGAGATGTGGCCCTTTGTTGTTGCGAAATTAGTGCTTGCACACGACCTCGGCCTCTGCCTGCACCACCATCACGTCCACTTCCTTGTTCCTTGCCAACGCCCTTGCCAACGCCCTTGCGCATTTTGCCTGTATACTGCGACAACTGTCTGGTGACTGGAGAGGTCACATGAGATTAGGATTTTAGTTCCCTAACCTGTATCAAGGTATGACGTACAACAGTCTGGTGACTGGTCAGATCACAGGAGATTAGGATTTTAGTTCCCTAACCTGTATCAAGGTATGACGTACAACAGTCTGGTGACTGTAATGGTTTCAGGAGAAGATTTTAGTCCCTAACCTGTATCAAGGTATGACGTACAACAGTCTGGTGACTGTAATGGATTCAGGAGAGGATTTTAGTCCCTAACCTGTATCAAGGTATGACGTACAATAGTCTGGTGACTGTAATGGTTTCAGGAGAGGATTTTAGTCCCTAACCTGTATCAAGGTATGACGTACACCAGTCTGGTGACTGTTCAGATCACAAGAGATTAGGATTTTAGTTCCCTAACCTGTATCAAGGTATGACGTACAACAGTCTGGTGACTGTAATGGTTTCAGGAGAGGATTTTAGTCCCTAACCTGTATCAAGGTATGACGTACAACAGTCTGGTGACTGTAATGGTTTCAGGAGAGGATTTTAGTCCCTAACCTGTATAAAGGTATGACGTACAACAGTCTGGTGACTGTAATGGATTCAGGAGAGGATTTTAGTCCCTAACCTGTATCAAGGTATGACGTACAACAGTCTGGTGACTGTAATGGTTTCAGGAGAGGATTTTAGTCCCTAACCTGTATCAAGGTATGACGTACAACAGTCTGGTGACTGTAATGGTTTCAGGAGAGGATTTTAGTCCCTAACCTGTATCAAGGTATGACGTACAACAGTCTGGTGACTAATGGTTTCAGGAGAGGATTTTAGTCCCTAACCTGTATCAAGGTATGACGTACAACAGTCTGGTGACTGTAATGGTTTCAGGAGAGGATTTTAGTCCCTAACCTGTATCAAGGTATGACGTACAACAGTCTGGTGACTGTAATGGTTTCAGGAGAGGATTTTAGTCCCTAACCTGTATCAAGGTATGACGTACAACAGTCTGGTGACTGTAATGGTTTCAGGAGAGGATTTTAGTCCCTAACCTGTATCGAGGTATGACGTACAACAGTCTGGTGACAGTAATGGATTCAGGAGAGGATTTTAGTCCCTAACCTGTATCGAGGTATGACGTACAACAGTGTGGTGACTGTAATGGTTTCAGGAGAGGATTTTAGTCCCTAACCTGTATCAAGGTATGACGTACAACAGTCTGGTGACTGTAATGGATTCAGGAGAGGATTTTAGTCCCTAACCTGTATCAAGGTATGACGTACAACAGTCTGGTGACTGTAATGGATTCAGGAGAGGATTTTAGTCCCTAACCTGTTTCAAGGTATGACGTACAACAGTCTGGTGACTGTAATGGTTTCAGGAGAGGATTTTAGTCCCTAACCTGTATCAAGGTATGACGTACAACAGTCTGGTGACTGTAATGGTTTCAGGAGAGGATTTTAGTCCCTAACCTGTATCAAGGTATGACGTACAACAGTCTGGTGACTGTAATGGTTTCAGGAGAGGATTTTAGTCCCTAACCTGTATCAAGGTATGACGTACAACAGTCTGGTGACTGTAATGGTTTCAGGAGAGGATTTTAGTCCCTAACCTGTATCAAGGTATGACGTACAACAGTTTGGTGACTGTAATGGTTTCAGGAGAGGATTTTAGTCCCTAACCTGTATCAAGGTATGACGTACAACAGTCTGGTGACTGTAATGGATTCAGGAGAGGATTTTAGTCCCTAACCTGTATCAAGGTATGACGTGCAACAGTCTGGTGACTGTAATGGTTTCAGGAGAGGATTTTAGTCCCTAACCTGTATTAAGGTATGACGTACAACAGTCTGGTGACTGTAATGGTTTCAGGAGAGGATTTTAGTCCCTAACCTGTATCAAGGTATGACGTACAACAGTCTGGTGACTGTAATGGTTTCAGGAGAGGATTTTAGTCCCTAACCTGTATCAAGGTATGACGTACACCAGTCTGGTGACTGTAATGGTTTCAGGAGAGGATTTTAGTCCTTAACCTGTGTCAAGGTATGACGTACACCAGTCTGGTGACTGTAATGGTTTCAGGAGAGGATTTTAGTCCCTAACCTGTATCAAGGTATGACGTACAACAGTCTGGTGACTGTAATGGTTTCAGGAGAGGATTTTAGTCCCTAACCTGTATTAAGGTAGTAAGTACAAGAGTGTGGTGACTCTAATGGTCACAGAAAAGCTTGGATTCCGATCTGTATCACCCTGCCTATATCCTCCTAGATTAGTCCTGAGAAGGACTGTTCTGGTCACTGGAAAGCTTGGACTCCGATCTGGATCACCCTGCTTATATCCTCCTAGATTAGTCCTGAGAAGGACTGTTGTGGTCAGCAGCAGTTTGCAGCCCTGCTCCGGATCTACCTATAAGGGCCGCAAATCTGTCCCTAAGCAGCAGACAGTCTCCCTACACTGACTGTCTGGATGGCTGTGTGCCGAGCACAGCGCGCCGGGAGTTATAAAGGCTCGGTCACGCTGTGCAGACCGGCCAATCACTGCTATGCCACAACTAACAGGGCTGTGGCATTGCAGTGGTCTGCCAGCCAATCCCTGCACATGGGCTGGCTCTCAAAAGAGCGCCAACATGGAGAGCTGACGACCACGAGCACAGCACGAGTATCGCGAGATTACTCGGTGCTCGCCGAGTCACCCGAGTACAGTGATACTCGTGCGAGTACCGAGTAGTGGCGAGCATGCTCGCTCATCACTATTTATCATCACTCAACAAGAAGAAAAACCTACAAGACGATAGACTGACGACTCTACTGATTGTATCTTTAGTTTCATTCTTCACTTTAAATATGTTTCACTAATGTCCTGGAGGCAGAGAATGATGTTTGTAAGCGAGCACTATACTATATGATCAGGGGCGCGGCGTGCAGCCTGTACAGCGTAGTGGTAGAGCTCCTGTCCTACATGCCGGAGACACGGGTTCAAGTCCTGAGCTTTACTCACCAAATTATTTTCAATACTGCTTAAATAAAAGACATCTACCTATGTACAACAGATCATGGATGTTAACACCTGACTGTAACTAATTAATACGTTTGATGCCTTTGCTCTACTGTGTTTCCAAGTTTGTCTGAAAAATCACAAAATACCAAGAAAAATACATCGTCTACGTATCTACAACACACAAAGTACAACAGAGCAAAAAAGCTGAAATCACAAATATTCCGTCACTGGTCAAAGATTTCTTGACTTAACTGTATGGAGACTCTGTATCAGCAGCTGGATCTGTATGGATATCTATCATCACTCAACAAAAAAGAAATCCTACAAGCCGATAGACTGAAGACTCTACTGATTATATCTTTAGTCACATTCTTCACTCTCTTGACTCTACTGATTGTATATTTTGGTTCTTTCTTTACCTTTAATATGTTTCACTGATGTCTTGGAGGCAGAGAATGATGTTTGTAAGCGAGTACTATACTATATGATCAGGGGCGCGGCGTGCAGCCTGTACAGCATAGCGGTAGAGCTCCTGCCCTACATGCCGGAGACACGGGTTCAAGTCCTGAGCTGTACTTACCAAATTATCTTTACAGCTGCATGAATAAAAAACATCTACATTTGTACAACAGATCATCAATATTAATACCTGACTATAATTAATAAATTTGATGCCTTTGATCTACTGTGTTTCCAAGTTTGTCTGAAAAATCACAAAAGACCAAGAAAAATGTCAGAAGGGAAGGAAACTTAATTGGAAGACGTCGTCTACGTATCTGCAACACACAAAGTACAACAGAGCAAAAAATGTCTGAAGCAAATGAGATTCCACAAAGACCCATGTCTGGTTTGTCATCAGAATTATCTACTGTGGATACTTTCCTGCAGAGAAAATATAAAAAATAAAATAGAGCCCAGGTAATAGCAGAAGCTATAAATCCCTGTACTGCAGGTATCCTGTGCTCTGACATCAATGTGTATTGGAAGATTCAGTCAAAAAAACTATAGAGTTGCTGCCTTGTGTGTAAAAGTCAACAACTTGAGTTGTGGTGTTCCTGTATTGCTGAACATAAAACAGCAAGGAGAATAACCAGAGCTGAAATCACAAAGGTTCAGTCACTGGCCAAAGATTTCTTGACTTAACAGTATGGAGACTCTGTATCACCGGCTGTATCTGTATGGATATTTATTCTCACTCAACAGGAAAGAAAACCTACAAGCCGATAGACTGAAGACTCTACTGATTGTATCTTTTGGTTCTTTCTTTACCTTTAATATGTTTCACTAATGTCCTGGAAGCAGAGAATGACGCTTGTAAGCGAGTACTATACTATATGATCAGGGGCGTGGTGTGCAGCCTGTACAGCGTAGCGGTAGAGCTCCTGCCCTACATGCCAGAGACACGGGTTCGAGTCCTCAGCCGTCTACATATGTACAGTGCACATATTAATACCTGTTGTAAATGTAATTCCCTTAAAGTACTGTGTTTCATAGTTTGGTATAAAGTGTGATTGCCTTCTTGGAGATGAAGATGCGCCGCTCTCCTGGAGAGGATATAAGAGCCGGAATGGACGCCAGTTGTCAGAAGAGGCGACACAGTCCCGTGCTCTCTGCACCATATGTTCTGACGTTGATGTCCATTGATGCTCTGATACATATGGATGAGACAATACTGAGCACGATGATAACAGAAGAGCAGTGATTGTACCCTTTGCTCTGACACCGATATGCATTAGAAGCTTTGGCCAAAAGACTGATAGAGTTGCTGCTTTATGTGGAAAAGTTGAAAATTTGAGATCTGGCGTTGCTGCATTGCCAAAGAACAAGAAGAAAAACCAGAGTACTAATGATGTGCAACAGGACATAGGGTACAAGAGAGTGCGCTGATCCAAACCTCCAGACCGATACATCTGGATGGAACAATACTGAGCACAGTGATAACACAGAAGATCTGTGATTGTATCATTCACTGGAAGACACAAGACAGAACCTCTCTCGGCTAAGAAATCAAGGAGATGGTTGACTTGACAATCACCCAGGTCGTCCATGTTGCACAAGTGGTGACCTATCTGCTCATTTCTGGACCAATGGTGACCAGTCTGGCCCATGATAATGACTGCAAATTACCTTCAACAGAGTTCTTTACACAGCTGTCCAGCGCCTTCAGGAACCAATCTGCTACAATCACAGTGTGTGGCCATGAAGACCATGAACATATTAAGAACTTCTTTGATAAAGTCTCAAGGAGGAGTGATGAGGACGTCTGTGCCGTTATTCATGAAGTTCTGAACCAGATAGAAGAACTTTTAGACAATAAAAATAGTCTGTTTCAATTCATTCTCCCCGAAGAAGAAAACCTAAAGCAAGTTCTACAGATGCACAAAGACTCCCTAACTGATTGTCTAAAAAACAGCAAATATAAACGTCATCTTATGAAGAAAACAGCCAAATACTTTAGCCCATTATGGGGTCATTCCATGTCAAGTGAACCAATGATTATTACCTCTATATTTTTAATTCTTTTGAGATTTTGTTATTTGATAATAGCATGTCAGACAATGCAAAATGTGAAGAGAAATTTTTTTTAAAAAATTTATTTTTTTTTTAAATGATTTTCAAAGTTCGGAAAAAGTGTGAATTTCGCTGTTGCCTGCCTTTACGTTTCTCCTCATAACTCAGGCTAGGAATAAGATAGAGAGACAAAATAAACACCAATCTACTCAGAACTATACAGGCTTTCATCAGATATGTCACAAGAGGATCTTTGTTAATATTTTACCCATGTGATCGCAAGCGCAAAACTTTAAAACGTATTTCCGAAAAATCGGCGCGCTTTAAATATTTCAAAAACTGCCCATGTGTCTGCTTTGCTCTTAGCCACATCTGTACCAAATTTCAAGTTGGGATCGCAATGGGATCATATTTTAACATATTTTACTATTAATAGCGTCAATGGGTCATTCCATATCAAGTGATCTAAATATGAATATTTTTTTTTACCTGACGTCTTTAGATTTTTTTTTTTTTTTCCTTTATGAAGTACTACTTTAGTTAATTACAAATTAAAAGTTTGGAATTTTTTTCTTCATCAGTTAATTTTTTACAGATTTTTAAAGTTTAAAAAAAGGGTGAATTTTGGCCTGGTATGACTTTAAATTTTTTTGTCTCGGGCTAGAAATAAGATAGAGAAACAAAATAAACACCATTCTACTCAGAACTGTCCAGGCTTTCACCAGATATGTCACAAGAGTATATTTGTTAATTTTAATTTTTTACCTATGCGAATGCAAACGCAACATTTTGAAACGCATTTCCGAAAAAACGTTTTAATAAAAATTTTCCAAAACTGCCCATGTGTCTTTTATGCTCTTAGCCACATCTGTACCAAATTTCAAGTTGGGATCGTGATGGGATCATATTTTAAAATATTTAACTATGGTTAATCTCATTTTTATTAAATTTTGAAAAAACATATGAAAGACATACATTCAATCTTTTAACAAAATCTTGAGACATATAAAATATACAAAAAGAGAATTCACAAAGTTATTAGTAACTTTAAGATAAGCTGCAAATTTACTTTTGCGCTTATCTCTGGTGCAATATATACTACAATCTAAATATAATTCCAAACACTCAAGTATACAACCTTTCTCAGGGTTTTGAGATGTTCTGATGTCAAGGGGACAAGCAGCCCCAGCAGAATGATTTTTATCACTTGGCCCCTTCTAACAGGTTGACCACGTAAGTGGGTCATTACCCGTTGAGGCCTAGTTGGAATAGTCTATCGACTGGTGTACCGGAAAGGAAGGCTGAAATATTAATGATCTACTCACAGCTCAGAGTTTCCGATACCTGTCTAATGTTCACTAGAATTCTGAAGGTATAGGTGTAGAAAGGAAATACCTAGACTGAATGTATCAGATGGGAAGAAAAGAGAGATAGAAAAGAAGAGAGAGAGAAGAGAAACAAAAACCATTAGAAAAAGTTATACTGGGAAAGAAAAGCCACGTAAGAAAAAAAGGAGGGGGGGGACGGGTGAGGTATGGGAAGGAGAAAGGGTACTCATCCCACTGGCTCCCCATCAGCCAGAGGTCGAGCCATATTATCTGTGCTGGAAAAGATACTCCTAAATTCTGCAGAGTCGTGAAAAAGAATCCATTCAACCCAAATCCCTAAGAATTTGTTCCGAGATCCCGACGCATCAGCTGCGAGCTCCTCCATTCGATATATGTCCATCAATTCTTTGAACCAATCAAGTAGAGATGGAGCCCGGCTTGATTTCCAGAACCTCGGGATCACAGCACGAGCAGCCGAGATGCAAAAGTGGAAATATCCCTCTTCTGTAGCCCAATAGGACCTGGAAAAATGGATAACATTGCCGATTCTGGGCAGCATTCGGCTTGTTTACCTGTTATCCGGGCGTATGCATTGAAAACCTCAGACCAGAACCGCCGGATTTCCCCACAACTCCACCAAATGTGTATCATTGTACCCTTCTCTTCCCCACAGCGCCAGCAGGTATCAGGGGTTCCAGGGAACATGTTCCGGAGTGTCGTCGGGCACAAGTACCATCTAGTGAGCAGCTTATAGCTTCTTTCTTGTGCAGAACAAGCGCTAGCTAGTGAGTGAGTAAATATAAAGCATTTCTGCCAATTAGCTTCTGAAATGCTACACCCCAATTCCCTCTCCCAAGCACGTTGGAAGTAAAGGGTGCCCTGCTCTCTCATGGACCCTAAGGCCTGGTATAGAACTGATATTTTGCGCCTCGGTGGAGCCTCCAGTTGGAATAACCTCTCCAATACGTTGGGCGTCAATCTTACCCTGCAAGAGTGGTCAGCTGAATATAAGTATGCTCTGTATTGGAGAAATTCGAATCACTTAAGAGGTCTCGTAGGTTCTTTGAGTTGTAGCTCTGCCATCGGGGGCAAACCACCACTGGACAGAGTCTGTCCTACTCGGGTGTCATCCACAATCCGCCAACATAAAAATCTCTGCCTGTCAAATCTGGGTGGGAAAGATGGGTTGGAAAAAAGGGGAGTCAAAGGGCTAAGTCTGTCGTTTAAGCGGAGGGTTTTCGTCACTAGGTGCCATACCTTCAAGGTGTTTCTGGTCATGTCTGTCAAAGGTACTAGGTCTGTGGAGTCTTTAGGGGAAATCCAAAGCAGGTGTTTCAGCGGAATCCCCAAACCCTCTTGCTCCACCCCTACCCATTTCTTGGAGGACGCATGATAATGCCAATCTAGAGCTCTAACAAGAGAGGAAGCCACAAAGTACGCTCGTATGTTGGGTAGTCCAACCCCTCCTCTGGTCTTGGGCAAGGATAGGATATTCATTTGCAATATGGACCTCTTGCCCCCCCAGACAAATCTAAGGATCATAGATTGCATTTTGGAGAGGAAGCCTCTATCCAATAGAACAGGAACTGTCTGAAAAGTATATAAGAGTCGGGGCAAGACATCCATCTTGACTACGTTTATTCTCCCGAACCAGGATAGCTTTAATTGTCTATAGGAGGTAAATGCCGATTCCGCGTTAGTCAAAAGGGGTTGATAATTTAAATTGAATATTTGTTTAAGATCTTTTGGTATAAGGACTCCCAAGTACTTAATGGCTTCTACTTTCCATTTAAATGGGAACTGTTTAGATAGATGAGAAACCAATTCTCCAGGCAAAGAAATATTGAGTGCCTCGGTTTTGGAGCAATTCACTTTAAAGTTGCTCAATTGTCCGAACCGTTCAAACTCCATTAAGACTGAAGGGATGGAGACCAGGGGCTGGGAGATGTAAAGTAGCAGGTCATCTGCAAATAAGGCTAATTTGCGATGACTCTGTCCCAGCTTGACCCCATGGACGCATTCATTTGACCTAAGTGCAAAATATTTAACTATTATTGTGTCAATTCAAAAATCACCAAGAACACAATCAGTCATTTTTTCACAATTGCCCGTCAATAGTTTGAATTTGATATAAAGAAGCATAGTCTTGTAACATCTCAAATGAAAGCTGTTACCGTTCTGAGTAAAATGATGCCTCTCCCACTTCATTATCTTATTTCTAGCCTGAGATAAAAAAAATGTAAAGCCATACCAGGCCAAAATTCACCCTTTTTTTAAACTTTAAAAATCTGTAAAAAATTAACTGATGAAGAAAAAAATTCTAAACTTTTAATTTGTAATTAACTAAAGTAGTACTTCATAAAGGAAAAAAAAATAAAAATCTAAAGACGTCAGGTAAATAAAAATATTCATATTTAGATCACTTGATATGGAATGACCCATTGATGCTATTACTAGTAAAATATGTTAAAATATGATCCCATTGCGATCCCAACTTGAAATTTGGTACAGATGTGGCTAAGAGCATAACAGACACATGGGCAGTTTTTGAAATATTTAAAGCGCGCCGATTTTTCGGAAATGCATTTTAAAGTTTTGCGCTTGCGATCACATGGGTAAAATATTAACAAAGATCCTCTTGTGACATATCTGATGAAAGCCTGGACAGTTCTGAGTAGTTTGGTGTTTATTTTGTTTCTCTATCTTATTTCTAGCCCGAGATATGATAGAAAATGTAAAGCCATACCAGGCCAAAATTCGCACTTTTTTAAAACTTTAAAAATCTGTAAAAAATTAACTGATAAAGAAAAAAATTCAAAACTTTTTTTTTGTAATTAGATAAAGTTGTTCTTCATATAGAAAAAAAATTAAAAAAATCTGAGGACGTCAGGGAAAAAAAATATTCATTTTTGGATCACTTGACATGGAATGACCCTATGGGAACATATCAAAAACGAGAATCTTCCATTTTGTAATGGAAAAATTGTTCCCATTTCTGCTCATATTCTAAGAATCATATTCTGGACTGAGATCCTGAACTCGGAGCTAAAGTATCGCGGCCTTATCTGAGCGACCTCCGACCCGTGAACCCGCTGTGCCGCGCTCCTGTCTAGAGATCATCGTCCGGTTTTACATTTTGCAAAATGTTTTACAGCCTGACGAAGGTCTTCACTTCTAGTGTTCAAAAATAAGACACGTTTTCTTGAACAAAAAATGGAATTTATTTCTTTTATAACTGACATTTTCTGGAAAACTTAAAAAAACTGTTTTTATAACTTTTCCCCCTAGTGATGGGCGAGTTCTCCTGACATGGTATAATCTGCAGTTTGTGCTGTTCGCTCCTCTCCTGAGATCAGGTCTCCGGTCTCATGGAGATTTCTCTCCTTTCTTTGTAGATTGTAACTTTCCTCTAATAAAGAAAAGTTGTCAAACATTTTGTGTTTCTCAGACTAATTCTTCTTGTCAGACGAGTGTCACTAACCTCCGGCAGCGAGCGACTGACTCGGGTCAGGAAGTGTCTTGTAGACAGATCATTTGTGTAGAGTCTATGGCGGCGTTCATAGGCTGTGAGGACGGGTAAGGGGAAGAGCCGGTAATGTTCTCAGTAGAGGAAGGTCTTGTGCTGGATGTGATGGTCGTTGTCTTAACGGCTGCACATTCATTCATTTATTTTTATTTTTATTTAAATTTAATTATTTACCTTACAGTCAGCGGAGGTTTTTGTCATTAGGTATTTTCTCACCATTTATTTATTGTAATTTTATAATTTTATAATTTAATTATTAGTTGTGCACCATATTTATAGGTTAGATACTTAACTGTATGGACACTCTGTATCACCGGCTGGATCTGTATGGATATTTATCATCACTCAACAAAAAGGAAAAGCTACAAGCCGATAGATTGACGACTTTACTGATTGTACCTTTAGTTTCATTCTTCACTTTAAATATGTTTCACTAATCTCCTGGAGGCAGAGAATGACGTTTGTACGCGAGTACTATACTATATGATCAGGGGCGCGGCGTGCAGCCTGTACAGCGTAGCGGTAGAGCTCCTGCCCTACATGCTGGAGACACGGGTTCAAGTCCTGAGCTGTACTTACCAAATTATCTTTACAGCTGCATGAATAAAAAACATCTACATTTGTACAACAGATCATCAATATTAATACCTGACTATAACTAATTAATAAGTTTGATGCCTTTGATCTTCTGTGTTTCCAAGTTTGTCTGAAAAATCACAAAAGACCAAGAAAAATGTCAGAAGTGAGGGAAACCCAATTGTAAGACGTCGTCTACGTATCTGCAACACACAAAGTACAACAGAGCAAAAAATGTCTGAAGCAAATGAGACTCCACAAAGACCCATGTCTGGTTTGTCATCAGAATTATCTACTGTGGATACTTTCCTGCAGAGAAAATATAAAAAATAAAATAGAGCCCAGGTAATAGCAGAAGCTATAAATCCCTGTACTGCAGGTATCCTGTGCTCTGACATCGATGTGTATTGGAAGATTCAGTCAAAAAAACTATAGAGTTGCTGCCTTGTGAGTAAAAGTCAGCAACTTGAGTTGTGGTGTTCCTGTATTGCTGAACATAAAACAGCAAGGAGAATAACCAGAGAGCTGAAATCATAAAGGTTCAGTCACTGGCCAAAGATTTCTTGACTTAACAGTATGGACACTCTGTATCACCGGCTGTATCTGTATGGATATTTATTCTCACTCAACAAGACAGAAAATCTACAAGCCGATAGACTGACGACTCTACTGATTGTATCTTTTGGTTCTTTCTTTACCTTTAATATGTTTCACTAATGTCCTGGAAGCAGAGAATGACGCTTGTAAGCGAGTACTATACTATATGATCAGGGGCGTGGTGTGCAGCCTGTATAGTGTAGCGGTAGAGCTCCTGCCCTACATGCCGGAGACACGGGTTTCGAGTCCTCAGCGGTCTACATATGTACAGTGCACATATTAACACCTGTTGTAAATGTAATTCCCTTAAAGTACTGTGTTTCATAGTTTGCTGTTTGGTATAAAGTGTGATTGCCTTCTTGGAGATGAAGATGCGCCGCTCTCCTGGAGAGGATATAAGAGCCGGAATGGACGCCAGTTGTCAGAAGAGGCGACACAGTCCGGTGCTCTCTGCACCATATGTTCTGACGTTGATGTCCATTGATGCTCTGATACATATGGATGAGACAATACTGAGCACAATGATAACAGAAGAGCAGTGATTGTACCCTTTGCTCTGACACCGATATGCATTAGAAGCTTTGGCCAAAAGTCTGATAGAGTTGCTGCTTTATGTGGAAAAGTTGAAAATTTGAGATCTGGCGTTGCTGCATTGCCAAAGAACAAGAAGAAAAACCCGAGTACTAATGATGTGCAACAGGACATAGGGTACAAGAGAGTGCGCTGATCCAAACCTCCAGACCGATACATCTGGATGAGACAATACTGAGCACAGTGATAACACAGAAGATCTGTGATTGTATCATTCACTGGAAGACACAAGACAGAACCTCTCTCGGTTAAGAAATCAAGGAGATGGTTGACTTGGCAATCACCCAGGTCGTCCATGTTGCACAAGTGATGACTTATCTGCTCATTTCTGGACCAATGGTGACCAGTCTGGCCCATGATAATGACTGCAAATTACCTTCAACAGAATTCTTTACACAGCTGTCCAGCGCCTTCAGGAACCAATCTGCTACAATCACAGTGTGTGGCCATGAAGACCATGAACATATTAAGAACTTCTTTGATAAGGTCTCAAGGAGGAGTGATGAGGACGTCTGTGCCGTTATTCATGAAGTTCTGAACCAGATAGAAGAACTTTTAGACAACAAAAATAGTCTGTTTCAATTCAATCTGCCCGAAGTTGAAAACCTAAAGCAAGTTCTACAGATGCACAAAGACTCCCTAACTGATTGTCTAAAAAACAGCAAATATAAACGTCATCTTATGAAGAAAACAGCCAAATACTTTAGTCCATTATGGGAAAATATGAAAAACGAGAATCTTCCATTGTGTAATGGAAAAATTGTTCCCATTTCTGCTCATATTCTAAGAATCATATTCTGGACTGAGATCCTGAACTCGGAGCTAAAGTATCGCGGCCTTATCTGAGCGACCTCCGACCCGTGAACCCGCTGTGCCGCGCTCCTGTCTAGAGATCATCGTCCGGTTTTACATTTTGCAAAATGTTTTCCAGCCTGATGAAGGTCTTCACTTCTAGAGTTCAAAAATAAGAAACGTTTTCTTGAAAAAAAAAGGAATTTATTACTTTCATAACTGACATTTTTTGGAAAACTTAAAAACAGTTTTTATAACTTTTCCCCCTAGTGATGGGCGAGTTCTCCTGATATGGTATAATCTGCAGTTTGTGCTGTTCGCTCCTCTC